>ML976713.1:206159-340825 GCA_010015655.1 Bimuria novae-zelandiae CBS 107.79
AGGAGGCAATTGTTCAAGTCCCAGATAGTCAATTCACCATACAAGAGACCCAGGTCGTCAGCAGCGACGACGATAAAGGCTACTCAAGTCCATTTGAAGCACTAAATGCAGCAGAAGCTGATTGGGGCTTCTAAGCGACAATTTACATACGGGACGATGTATTTTACATACAAATTACTATACAAATCGCATTTCGTCACATTTGGCCCATTGAGTATGTGTGGCCCATTGAGCTTGTAGGGCCGTGCTCCGCACGGCCTTTTTCGGAGAAAAATCGATATCGACCGCTAGGGGCCGAGTACTAGTGTTGTGAATTGAATCCTGTGCGCTGGGCATATTACTCGGCCCCTAGCGGCTGCTCCGCAGTTTCTCTCCGAGAAAGGCCGTGCTCCGCACGGCCCTACTACCGTGTCTGTGCGCGTGCCGAGCCACTTCGCGTGTCAAGCCACCCAACACCAAAAGACTGAACAACTCCCTAACTTTAACGCGTCGTAACTCTATTAATATAGTAGCAATTAAAGATGTAATTAAAGCTATTTAATCTTTAGATCTAGGAGAAAAATTCTTGTACAGAAAAATAGCCTGCTACCTATAGTGTTAATAAGACTATATTATCCTAAAGACATAAGCGTGTTCAGACCCTAAATTAAGCTAAGAATATTAACTAGTAAAAACTTATCCTATAATAAAAGGAGGAGCTTATATAATATATTAAAAGACTTATAGAGAGACATACACCTTCTACTAAAGAAATAATATAAAACTTTACCTCTATAATAGGGAAAGAGCTAGTTAGCGAGAGCTAGGTTACGCGCTTTATTAACTAATATAGTATTTATTTTATCTTATAATAGACAGTTAGGATAGATAGCAATTACTATAACGCTAATTTAGTAGATAAATATTACTACTTTTTTAATTTTTTATATAATAAGATAGATTAATATTATATAGATCCTTATTATATTTATAATATAAATAAGAAAGGTTACCTAATTAATATTATTAGCAGATTAAAGAGAATATTTAGTAAATAAATATAAGAGACGAAGGAGGTTAAGATATTACTTTAAAATAGCAATCGCGCGTAGATCACGCTCCTAGCATATATCTACGCTAATAGATTAGCTCTGCTACCAAGTCTTATCTATAAGGCCACTAATAAGGGCGTCCAATCAAGCTAGGTAAAGGATATTAAGGTAGGATATTATAAAATCTTTATTACCTTATTACCCTCTAGCTAGACGAATAACGATATTAGGCTTATCTAGCTTAAATAGGTGTTTAATTGCTGTATAAAAGAAAAAAGTTAATAATTATATTAACTTTTAATTATAGATAGCTACAGATCTTATGTTACTATAGACTTTATTAATTATTATAATTAGAATAAAATTCTACTTACTATTCTACTACCTTATTTAACTTATACGCTTTAGCCACTTAATATTAAAATATTAAAGCCTCTATTAATAGCCTACTTAGCTAAGCTATTATAATACCTTAATAAAAGCTAGGCCCTAGCTTTTATTACTAAAGATAGCTTTTTCCCTTTATTCTAAAATACATAAAAGGCTTCTTTAAAGGAATTAACTATCTTAAGCTCTTTTAGAGTAATAGGAATATTATTACCTACTCCTAATCTTATTCTTAATAGGTTTATTTATAATTAAGGATTAGGTAATAGCTTTTTATTAGGGTTTAGTAATTATAACTAGAGGAAGATGTATCGGCGCAGGTCACTCAAAGGATCGATGTTGGCGTATCTCCTAGCAGAGGCATGTGGGAGTGCGTGTATAAGAATGTAGCCTCGAATGAATTAAGTGCCTATAGGCCTGGTACGAAAGGATACGGAGAAGGTACTGAACTACAAAGGCCCCAAGCTCCTCTAAATACACCTCTTCCCAGATGGCTAGCTAGCACATAACTGCCATAGGTTGACCGTCGGTCTGATGGATCCGAAATAGGTCCGAATCGGATCCGTAGTTCCCCATCGGTCTGATAGATCCGAAATTGGTCCGATACGGATGAGTGTCGGTTTTCGGATGATCTCGAATCCTGTCTTGACTGGCCAAGGGTTCTCGTGTCGACGAGCGATTGTTCCTGTTACAGAAGATAAATAGGCTTATATAATTACTATTAAAAAATTAGGGTAGTTAAAATATAAAGAAGTTTTATTAATTACTTTCCTACTTATCTACCTAAAATAAGCTGTACTACTATAATAATAATAGGCTAAGGCAGGCGCTATTAATAAAGAAAAAATATAAAAAAAAAGATAAGCCCTAAATTTTTAATAGCGTTAAAAGTACTATAGTAAATTAGTCTTTTAGTTACTAAGAAAGATAAGGGAGGCAAATATTTATTATTTTATTAAAAAGTAAAAGGATAAGTAATAGTAGCTTTAAAAAGTAAAGGTAGTAAAGCTAAAAAAGATAGCTAAGCTATATAAGGAAAAAATATAGTAGGAAAAGCGTGCTGCGCGAGAGGTAGCTAAGAAGGCAAAGAAGAAGGAGAAAGCTAAAAAGGTAGCTTAGCGCGCTGCCTAGAAGTCTGTCCGTGACGCAGAAAAAGCTCTATAGCCATCCTAAAGGAGTAAGAGAAAAGCTTCTTAGCTATCTCTATAAAGCAGAAAGCGTTAGAAACGTGGTGTTAATGCTCTAGATATTAGGGAGGCCTTAGAGGGCGTATTTACCACCCTAACTAGATTAACATGCTAGGGCCGCAACGTTAAGCTTCCTAATAAATATAAATAGTATAAATTAATTATAAGAATTAATAGTGCTTTACTAAAAAAATTTATAATAAAATTAATTATAACTAGCTTTATAGCCTTATTCTTGCACGAGCTGTTATGGTGTTGGGTGGCTCGTCACGCGAAGTGGCTCGGCACGCGTACAGACACGATAACATGCTGGTTCAGCACTTGGCGCGGTTCGGCAAATGGTGCACCCCCGCATTTTCCACCCAATCTTCACCCACCCATAACTCAGCCAATATGGACCTAATTGACAAGGCAATTAAAGAAATCGAATCGCACGGACTAGGAGAAAAATTCTCGTATTAAAAAATAGCAAAAAAAATATAGTGTACTAGACACTACATTAAGAAGGATACACTAGGACAAAAACGCGCTAATAAAAGAGTAATAACTATAATAGCGAAAGCTTACCGCTTAATAAGAAAGAGACCCTATAAACTATATAAAAACGCTTATAGCCCGTTATCTACTACCTATAAGGGGAATACTACAGAATTTTACTTTATTAATTATAAAAACTAACGGCGAACAACTAGTAAAGAAAAACTAAATTACTTAATTTATAAACTATTATAACGTTAAAATTATATTTTATTAAGTTACTAGAATAGATCGCGCACGCTATTAAGCTAATTTAAAAGTTAAATATAAGTAATTCTTTTACCGTTTACTAGAGAAAATAGAGGAGTACAATATAGAGCTTTGTTATACGTATAATATAGATAAGAAGGGCTTCCTTACAGGAGTAATTAGAAGAAGTAAAAGGATCTTTAGTAAAGCTATGTAAGATCGCGGGGAAGTAAAATTAGCCCTTTAAAATAATAATAAAAAGTAGATAACTATCCTAGCTTGCGTCTACGTTAATAAAACTACGTTACTACTAGAGCTACTATTTATAGCTACTAATAATGCTCTCTAATTAGCCTAAATAAAAGATAGTAAGGCTAAGAAGCATAAGGTATTTATTACTATATTTTTTAATAAATAAAGTAATAATAATATAGGCCTTGCGTGGCTTAAGCAAGTCTTTAATTAGTATATAAAAGTAAAAGCTTATTAGTCCTACTAACTACTAATTGTGGATAGCTATAGGTCCTACGTAATAAAAGAGTTTATTAACTACTATAACTATAATTAAATTCTCTTTATAATTTTACCTCTTTATTTAACGCACACACTATAGCCCCTTAATATAATACTCTTTAAGCCTCTTTTATCTACCTATTTAAAAGCCCTTACTACCTATTTCTATAAGGCCTAAGGGCTACTTTTAGTAAAGAAAGGAGACTTCTTCTTATTATTTTAAGAGGCCTAGGTGTCCTTTTTCAAAGAAGTAATAATTCTAAAGTCCTTTAAGGCTACTAGTATATAGCCTTATAATCCTAAGGCTATCCTTCAGAGGTACAGGCCATTAACTTTAGTAGAGTAGGATTTAAGAGAAAGTAGTACCTCTATACTTAGTAGCAAGGATTAGCTTAAAATAGAGACCTTTGTGCGTAAGACTATGAGGGAGGAGGGTAGTAAGGAGGTGCAGAAGCTAAAGCGTTCTCTCTACCATATCTCTATTTAAAATGACTTACTCCACACTGAGATACAAGGCCTTACAAAGGCCTTACAAGTTAAGAAGAAGCAGCAGAAGAAGAGCAAGCCTCTAGACCTGCAGCAACGCAAGGAGTACCATAGTGGAGCAGTTTTCTGGTCCCCAAGGAAGCTAAGGGAGGCCAGAGTACGCGAGAGCGTGATGGATAAGGAGAAAGAGAAAGTAGAACTCGAAAAAGCGCATAAGAAGGCAGAAACAGCCTTAGCCAAACTACGTCAGCTACAGGAGAAGAAGGAGAGAGAAAGGTTGAGGGCTGAGAAGAGGGAGGAAAAGGAGAGGATTGTGGCGGAGAAAAAGGCTGAGCAACAACGGAAGATTCAGGAGAAAGAAAACTCTAAAAAGGCTATACAAACTTCCCAAATGGGAAAGAGGAAGGCCTCAAAGCCTGCCGCAGCGCTAAAACAGAAGAAAAAACAGCGTGTGGTGGTTGCAGAGGGTAGGGGGGATGGGGGTGATGAAATGGGGCGTGATCTAGCACCTTGTTAGGATCCGAGCGACCTACAAGTGTCGAGGACCAACGATGGGCAGCCGCGGGGTAACCATCGGTGGGACTGCACTACCGAGGTCACGTGATCTACCATCCCGCCAAGAATACCATCCCGGATGGCACAACCCTCCCGGATGGCACAACCCTCCCGGATGGCACAACCCTCCCGGATGGCATAACCATCCTGGATGGCACAGGATTATGGGATGGCAGGAAAAGGATTAAATATATAAACCTACACGAATACCCTTAAGGCATTCGTGTTTAACCTGTTTATTAATCTATCGTTTGGATCTAAATAAGCAACCTTGTTGATTTGATTGTGCTGTACACACCTTCGATACCAACGCCCTAGTGACAAGCGCAAGCTATCACTACGACCCTCTCTTGTCCTACCAGTATTCCTGCCCGAGAACCAACCTTAGCCCCTTAGGGATTAGCTATCTCTTTGGGATCTTAACACACCTATAGCAACAACGCGCTGTGGCCGCAACATCAAACTTTTAGCGAAATTCTAATAGTACATCATTTTTACAGAAATTTGTATAGTAATTAAATAAATTATTAGAATATTCTAGCTATTGTAGATGGCTTAGTAACGAGGTGTTATAAACTGCGTGATTTGGTTAGGGTGCTGTAATGAGGTAAGCGCCCCGCTTACTAAGCCAATACTATGTGACTTCCTCACCTGCACCAAAAGGTACGCACGAGAATACTTAAGCCAAGTATTACTCGTATAGTATAATATATATAGGATATGCTAGGGTCAGCCACTAGCGCTAGTGTTTGATCCTAGCCTAGCCGGAACCTCTATAAGCGAGAGAAGGCCACGTGTTCGACCGTGCCTACCTCGTTATAGGTGCGCCATTTGCCGAACCGCGCCAAGTGCTGAACCAACATGTTAACTTAGCTTAATGAACAAACAGGTTCAATGAATAAGACAACCACCTTTCTGCCCAGCGCCATCGAAACAGGCCCTTTTTACATTTAAAAAAAATGCTAAAAGTTGAGAAGGAGGTCTCCCAGTACAAGCGCGAGTCCCGGATTATTAAAAAGGCGGTGGTGGAGCTGCAAAAAGTTGCGCGGCCTAACGTCAGCGCCTACTGTCGCGATCGCGATATAAGCTATCTCCGCTAACGTGTGTAATGTGCACTTTATGGCTATAATAATAAGTTAAATCGCCTTACTGCTAATAAAAAGCTCTCTATTAAACAGGATATCGCCCTTAAACGATTCTGTGACGCTATTAATAACGTTAGGTTTAGTATTATAAAAGAGCTTGTATAGTAGTAGGCTAACGCACTATTAGTAAAAGCGTATAAAAAAATAATAACCTACTACGCGTTAGCTTTAATTAAGCATTTTATTATTTTAGTTCTTATATAAAGTACTATAGAATAATAGCAAAGCTAATTAACCTAGCTTAAAAATTAATATAGTTCCTATATAGCCTTTAAGTCTAGTTTAATAAGTTATAAGTATATAAGTAACGCTTTAGCATATCTAATATAAATAAATATAATATAGATAAGATAAGAATCTATGTAGGTATATAAAAGACTATTATATTTATATAAAATGCAAGCGTTAAGTCCTTATACTTATTATAATAAATTAAGAGCTTACTTTGCTTATAAAGTACAACTACGTAAATAGTAAAGTAATTGTGACTATACTTATTATTAAGATAAAATTAATCCTAGAGTAATAAGTCGTTAATTTACCTAATAACTACCTTATAAATATAACTAATAGTAGCTACACTAATAACTCCATAGCTATAAATTAAATAAAATATTTTAATAAAATAATTATAAAGAGCGCTTATAGCGCCTAGAGATTACTCTTTATTAATAGCTATAAATTTTACCTTATTATACAGTTTGCTTAGTACGCTGAGCGTAATTATATATAGCTTTTTACTCTTCCTTTATACACCACTTATCTTCTCTAGTCTTTTAACGTAGGCTATTTTTAGCCTCTAAAGTAGTATTATGCTTAGACACTTAATTTGGCCTCTTAAATAAAGGCTACTAAAATCTAACACTTAAATATTTTAGTAACTCTTTTATAAGTTAGAGGGCAGGCGTTTACGTCTTATATAGTTAAGGGAGGCTAGCGCAAAACAGGCCTAGCGCCCTTCTACCCTAAGTAGGTAATCGCGCCTTTGAGAGCTCAGGAAGCTGTCCGGACGGAGGAGTACGCTAAAGGATGGGACAACAACGTAGAGAGGCCCTTAATGCCTACTATAGATTCGTCTAATAAGGAGGAAGACGGCATCTCTTTAGTACTTAGGGGCCTCTCTCCTCCTACGCACGGGCGTCTACTCCGCCAGCTACTAGGCGCCATAGGCACGCCGCTGTTTATAGAGCTCTCCTAGCCTTTTTAAACACTATAGCCCCGTCTGTTGTCTGGCGAGATAGGCTAGAGTATGCTAAATACAATACGTACACTTAATTTATAAAAGAAAGCTATTATATATATATTTAAAAAGTTATTACTACGCAAGGAATTAAAGAACGTAATTTTCATACTTAAAAGTAGCTTAGTAATAGCCTATAACGCGATAAGCCTAAAGTAAGCTTTTTATTAAATAAAAACTACGAAGTACGCTTACGCTAAGCATTATAAGTATAACTAATTGTTAGGATCTGAACATGTATAGGACGCGGAGGACCAACGGGCCCTCAGCGGGGGTGACACTTGGTGGGGTTGCGCAACCGAGGTCACGTGATGTACCATCCAGCCAAGGCAGCACCAGCCATGGATGGCAGCACCAGCCATGGAAGGCAGCACCAGCCGTGGATGGTGACACCAGCCATGGATGGCAGCAAGACCTTGGATGGTACAGAAATCCTTATGTATATAGGAACGCGAGAATAATCTCTCATATTCGTGTTTAACCTGTTTATCAATCTATCGTTTGGATCTGAATAAGCAACCTTGTTGATTTGATTGTGCTGTACACACCTTCGATACCAACGCCCTCAGTGACAGGCGCAAGCTATCACTACAACCCTTTCCCGTCCTACCAGTACTCCTGCCCGAGAACCAACCTTAGCCCCTTAGAGAATAGCTACCTCTTTGGGATCTTAACACTAATATATACTTAATATTAGTAAAGGTTCTATTTACGCTAAAAATTACTATATAATAGCTATAAAAAGGGTAGTTCATAAAATAGCTAAATAAGAAGCTATTATAGTAGCGCGCTAATAAAAGCCGCTTATAAGGTATTTTATGTTAGAATCTGTATTTAGCATCACCAGGCTAACATTCTGAGACGGCCAAGGTCTTATGGGAGCCAATGGTGGCACAGTAATGGGCAGGTCACGTGACTGCTCGAAGCGCTCGAATCGAGCAAGTCGAGCATATGCAGAAAGCTAAGGCTGCGCTCGACATGCTCGAAGCGAGCAAGTCGAGCATGCTAAGTATATAGGAACATAAGGATGGACTCTTCCACCTCGTGTTTAACCTGTTTATTAATCTATCGTTTGGATTCACTCAGGCTCTTGTTAATTTAATTATAACACACCTTACTTTAATACTAACACCCTATTAATAAGCGCGAGCTATTAATATACCTTTTTTTATCTTTAATATTGCTCCTGCTAGAGAACTAACCTTAACCCTATTTCGCAGACTTGTCAACAATCAAGCCAATCAAGCCGATCTAACCAAATTTAGTAATATCTTGGCCTACACGAGCTAGTGAATTACCATATTAGGCTAGACCGGCTTGATTGGCTTGATTGTTGACAAGTCTGCTATTTCGGACTAGCTACCTGTAGGGACTTAACATCTTAAACACCCTAACATAAGCGAATACGAGACCCTTTCCAATGCACTAGATGTTATTCTAGGGAACACTCTAGATAATAACGACAATAATGCTACTATTACCTATATTAAGGGAAGCCTTTACGCTAAACCTAATCTCTTTTACGGAGACCGTAAGCATATAGAACTATAGATCTTATAGCTTAACCTCTACTTCCACGGAATAAAGAAGGAATAGAATAAAGCTAATAAAACCATTTTTATAGTATCTTACATGAAAGGACCAGCCCTTGCATAGATTCGACCATATCTTAACTAATACCTAGCTAAAGAGAACTTAGAAGGAGATGCTATTAACAAAATTATAGAAGACTACAACGAGTTCTGCAAAAAAGTTAAATAGTACTTTAGAGTAGCTAATTAAGAGGCTATTGCCGAAAGAGCTATTTAGCAACTTAAGCAAGTCCGCTTAGCTACTAAATACGACTTTAAATTCTGTAGACATGCTAATTAAATCTATTAGAACGAAGTAACTCTTATAACTATATACTATTAAGGACTTAAGCCTAACCTACGCGAAGAACTACTGCGTAGCGGAGCAAAGATGGATACACTAGAAGCATTATTAAAGGAAGCTATTAAGATTAATAAGGAATAGTACAAACTAAAACGCGATATATAATAAAACTAGTTAGGACGATAAGGCTATAGACCACCCTTAAGCCACGATAATTATCGCAATTAACAAACTCCTAGGCTAAGACAAGACAACTACGGACCTTAGCCGATGGAAGGAATCTAGTACCATAACCAAATTAATATAATTAGAAAAGGAACAGGAAAGTCTCTAGGCTATCGCAAGAAGCCTAACCAAAGACGTATCTTAGATAGAACCCGACGACAACAGGGGACCGAGACACGCACTTGTTTTACGTGTGGCAAACTAGGCCACATAGCCAGGAACTGTAGATCTAAGAACAAGGTTATTAGATAGTTAAACGTACTAATCGTCGAGGACGCGGACGCGACTGACGAAGAATAATAAGTTATTAGTGCTATTAAATAACTTGATAACTAAGATAGGGATTTAGAGCGAATAGACTTGCCTAACTCTTAGCTATACGAGGATGCAGAAGAAGGATCGGAGGTAGAGTAAGAGGAGCCAAAGAAACGCGCCCCTACACCGTATCTAAATGCAAGAAAACTTACAGATAAGGAAAAATATAATATATTCTAATTCTTAGATTAATATTAACCGCGTGAAACTAATTTCGGATTTATAGTAACTAAGCTAAATGTAATACGCACCTAACTAATTAGCCTAGTAATATAAGAATTTATAGACCACGGTTACAAACACTAGAACCTAAAGAAGAAATACCCCGTTAAGAATCTTAGCTACAAACTAATGTACGACCTAGACTACCAAAATCCTAATCACGAAATCCTTAGATAGAGATTCTGTACCGCTGACGCATGCAATACGTATTTTTACGCTAAATAGTGTAGATACTTCCTACGACTGCAGAAACAATACAGATAGGAATAGTTTAATTACCTAATCGCCAAATGCGACGCGCACCTATAGGATAAAAGAGAAGTAAAATACTTCTTATATTTTAGTAAAATCTAGAACCTTACCTATACTATCTTAATTAACAATAAATGCATGTTAAAGATTTGGCAGACATGCCTACACCCAGACTGTGTAACGCATTAATAGGATAAAGCACTCTTTAGATTTAGACCTAGCGACTATTACGGAGAACTAGTGCGCATGGACTAATAAGAAGGAAGGAGCTACGGTGAAGTAACCTAAATAATGGCACGATACCGCCAACTACGGGATAAGAATGGCAATCTTTAGCCTACTAAGCTATCTACTAAGGAAGTGTCTTTTTTAGACCTAGGCTTAAGCGAGAAGACGCCTTTAAGGAATTAAATACTATAAATAGTTAAGCATTAATTAAGCTACTAATATAGCTTAATAGAACATGGATGAAGGCTATGCTGAATTCAGGAGCCTAATAAAGCTATATCTCTTAAAAGGCACTTATTAGAGCGGGACTCTATAAGCGTAAGAAAGAGGATGCTTATATTGTCTATGTTGCGAATAGACACCTAATGCCAGGCACGCCACGAATTGAGTATAAGGTTGAGACAACACTTAAGATCTATAGATATAGGGAAACGATTACCCTCGACGTTCTCGAGGAAGCTAGTCACGATGTAATACTAGGACTACCCTAGTTAAGGAAGCATAACCCTATAATTAACTAGGGAAGGAGAACGCTATCCTTTAAGCGCTATAACTATGCATTATAAGTAATGCCTACGTATTAGTAGAGTTTAATAGTAGATAAGAGAGCTATTAATAACATAGTCTTGTAAACGAGATTTAAGATTGAATTACCCTTGGCAGACGCTGGCAGGAACCACCAGGTTATAGAGCGTAAGGCAGTAGACAAGCCAATTCCCGTAAAGGAAAGAGAGCAACGCACAACCTACAGAATCCCTAAATAGTTTATAGAATAGAGCTATCTGTTTCGAGAAGAAGAAGGAAAAGCAAACCTACCTAAGCACCAACCCTAGGATTATAAGATTGACCTAGAAGAAGGGAAGACGCCACCCTTTAGACTACTATACGCGAAATTAGGCAAAGAACTCTAAAAAGAAAAGGAATTTATTAAGAAGAATTTAGTAAAAGGATACATACAACTATTAATGTTACTAGCGGCAAGCCTATTTATATTTATACATAAGAAGAGCGGCGAATTGCGACCTTGCGTGGACTACTAAAAACTTAATAACATAACGATTAAGAACCAATACCCATTACTAAACATTAGAGAACTACGAGACAGGCTAGTACGAGTAAAGATATTTACCTTACTAGACCTACGCGATAGATACTACCTTATATAAATTAAAGAAGGTAAAGAATAGAAAATAGTATTTAGATCTAAATACAGACTATTTAAGTACACTGTTATGCTATTTAGACTCACAAACGCACTAGCTACATTTCAGGCGCTTATTAATAACGTCTTATAATACTATCTTGATATCTTTGTTGTTGCATACATGGACGACATTCTAATCTACTTAGAAAACATAAACGACCACGTGGAACATGTTAAAATAGTACTTAAGGAACTTAATAAGTTATACTTATAACTTAAATTAGAAAAGTGTAAGTTCTTCTAAATAGAACTTAAATTCCTTAGATATATTATTAACACTAAAGGAATTAAGGTAAGCCTAGACAAAATTAAATGTGTTAAAGACTAGCCACGATCATAATTAGCTAAGAATATCTAGGAATTCTTAGGATTCTATAGATTTAATTAATATTTTATTAAGGATTACGCAAGGATCACAATACCGCTCACAAACCTTACTAAGAAGGACGTACCCTTTAAATAGATAATAGAATGCGAAGAAGCATTCCAGGCACTACGGCAAGCATGTATTAGTCCACTAGTACTAATGCACTTCCAAGACAATAAACCACTAAGGATTAAAACGAACGTAAGCGACTTAGCACTAGGAGCATGTGTAAAGCAAGAAAAGGATAGGCATTAGCATCTAATCGCCTACTACTTATGCAAACTCAACGACGCGGAATCACGATACGACATACACGACAAAGAACTATACGCAATTATTAGAGCATTAAAGCATTAGAGGATTTACGCATATAGTTACTTAGATCTTATAATCTTTATAGACTATAAGAATCTCTTACGATTCACGATAACCAAGGAATTAACACCACGTTAAGCGAGATGGTTAGAAACAATAGGGCAGTATAAATTCAAGATTGTGTACACCCTAGGTAAGGAAAACGGACGAGTAGACGCCCTGAGCAGGCGTAGCGATCTTGTAGGAGATAAGATTAAAACCTATTCTACTATTCTATAGCAAAATAAAGACAGATCCCTCGGACCAACAGCGGAACTTAATTAAATCCTCGTGATAACACGAGAGGTACCTGTAAAATAACAGACTAAGATTATTTAATAATACCACGACGACCCTGCGTACGGACACCTAGGAATTAAGAAAATAATAGAACTTATCTAGCGCAATTACAGCTTTAAAGGAATTAAAGAAGTAGTAACCTAGTATATCTGTAAATGCGTAGAATGCTAACGAAACAAGCACGCAACATATCTTAAGTACGGTAAGATATAAGCGATCTAGATACTAATAGCACCATAGGAAGATATCGCTATAGACTTTATAACAGGACTACCCGGATCAAAGGACCTAGCAATAGGAATAAAGTACAATTCTATATTAGTAATTATTTATCAATTTACTATATACGTAGAACTACTACCATGCCAGAAGACGACTATAGCTAAAGAACTCGTATTCCTTATCCTAGACTGCCTTATACGATACTATAGTATACTAAAGACAATTAGTAGCAATTGAGACAAGCTCTTTACTTTAAATTACTAGACAACGCTTATAGCACTTATCGGAATAAAACGGAAGCTATTAATAGCTTATTATCCACAGACGGATGGACAAACAGAACGTACGAATTAGACGATTGAAACGTACCTACGCATCTACTGCAACAACCAGAAAAATAACTAGATTTCCCTATTACCTATGGCACAATTAGCATACAATAACGAGATATTAGTAGTAACGGGATACACGCCATTCTATGCAAACTATAGAAGATATCTATATCTCTTTAATTAAACGTTTCTTACGACTATTAAAACGGAAGAAGCCATTAGTTTGGCGGAAAAAATAAAAAAGACGCACGAACAACTCTAAGAGAACCTTAAGAAAGCTTAATAGTAAGCCATTTCCTATACAAATTAAAAACGAAAAACGGCACCTTAGCTAAAGAAGGGGGATAAAGCATATTTAATTATAAAGAATCTTTAAACTTAGAAGAAGAAACACAAGAAACTGGATTATGTTAAGGTTAGACTATTTTTTATTTCCGAGCAAATATCACTGGTTAACTATAGATTGGAACTACTACTAGACGCCAAGATACACCTAGTATTTTATATAGACCGATTAGAACCAGCCGACCTAGAGACACTAGTCGGAACCATCTTCTATCACTAACTAGAGGAAGAAAACGAATTTAAAGTTAAATAAATACTACAACACATAGATTAGCCACGCACATATCTTATTAAATAGAAGGGATACCCACACAGCGAGAATACATAGGAACCTAAGAAAAACTTAGTAAACTATAAATAATTGCTCTACTAATACTATAGGAATATACCTAAGAGCCGCTCGCGATTATAGGCAAGATACCAGAGTAATTATCTAATAACCCTAGTGTTGACTACATTAGAGGAGAGAAGCTAATAGTAGCCGCTATAGTAGGACAGTCCTCTAACGCCGCCTCTGCTTCTAACTCTCTAGTAGTATCTATTTTAGATATAAGGCATTACGCCTTCTTCTTAGTACGCTCTTTAGCCTGCTATAATATTTTCTTATTTTATAGAAGTTAGATTAACACTTCTGCTAATAATTTCTTATCCGTATCTACCTTCTTTTTATACTTATTACGAGTCTTGTCTAACGATGCCTATAATAAGTTTACGTAAGGCTTTTGCGCACAAATACACTTAGAACACTTTAGACAGGCGTTAGGATTAGACAACGGTATAACAATGCACTTAGAGCTAGAAAGTAAGTAACAATTATAAGAGATAAGATAGATAACACTATTATAGCAAGTTTTAATGCTAAGATAGATAGCGCGGGCTTTAGCGGAAGACATTATAGCAAAGCGCACTAAAAAGCGGGGCAACTAAACTTTATCTATTTAGTAAGACAGGTTATGTAATTTAAGGACAAATTGTTGGAGAGAGGGGATGATATTAGGATCTGTATTTAGCATTACCAGGCTAATATTCTGAGACGGCCAAGGTCTTATGGGAGCCAATGGTGGCACAGCAATGGGCAGGTCACGTGACTACTCGAAGCGCTCGAATCGAGCAAGTTAAGCATATGTAGAAAGCCAAGGCTGCGCTTGACATGCTCGAAGCGAGTAAGTTAAGTATATGCAGAAAGCTAAGGCTGCGCTTAATATGCTCGAAGCGAGCAAGTCGAGCATGCTAAGTATATAAGAATATAAGGATAGACTCTTCCACCTCGTGTTTAACCTGTTTATTAATCTATCGTTTAGATTCAGTCAGGCTCTTGTTAATTTAATTATAACACACCTTACTTTAATACTAACACCCTATTAATAAGCGCGAGCTATTAATACACCCTTTCCCGTCTTCGACATCGCTCCTGCTAGAGAACCAACCTTAACCCCATTTCGGACTAGCTACCCGTAGGGACTTAACATTTTAATATATAAAAAAGAATACTATTAAACGTATATAACTAGGGTAAGAAGTTAAGAAGGCGTTATTATAAAAGTCTCCTTATTACGCACGATAAGTCTTATATAACTATATTTAATACCTCTATATATAAAACTTTAGTAGATAAACTAACGTATTAAAAGTATAAAATTATTAATCTAGTACTAACTAAGCGCTTCTAGGGGTTATATAAAAATCTATATAATAATTAGAGTAAAGAGGTAACTTTAAGATAAGGCTTTTTATTATAAAGAGCTTAATTTTGGTACTTTAAATCGCGTACGTTATTTATAGTAGTATAAATCCCTATATATAGTATCTATAATATAAAGGAGTCGCGCCTACGCCTACTTTTAATAATAAATAAGTAATAATATAAGTATAAGATAGTTAGCTTACTATTACTAAATTATAGTATATAATTACCTTAATTAGTAATAATAATAAGGCCTTCTTATTATCTTATTTTAAAACTTTTATAAATTTAACGCTGAAGCAAGGTAACTAGGCTTATTAAGTATTAAATAAATACTTAGTAATATAATTACTATTTAAATTATTATATAAATAGCATTTTATAATATCTTGTTTATTAAACCTATTTATTTATTGAGCTAGTAGGGCCGTGCGGAGCACGGCCTTTCTCAGAGAGAAACTACGCAGTAGCCGCTAGGGGCCGAGTAAGGAAGGTTGAACAAGCTCAGCTAACGGCTGACAGCGCGCGATAGCACATCCACAGTGGCGCGGATAAGGCTGACGCGTAAGGTTAACCGAAGGCGATTTTGCAATGCACCAAAATGATGAGATGAACACCTTGGTGACGCTAGCAGGGAGGACGGCCGAACCGCACCTGCCATACAAAGGGTAATCTCAATAAAGTCGGCCGTCACGTGCAGCAGGGATTCCTGCAGGGGTAGCAACTTCAAAAGTCGCGCATCTTGATTCCATCTAAAGTATGAGCAAATACACCCAAATAAGATGTTCTAATTATGCTGTAAAGTTGTTCTGGCCACCTGCGCCTCGCAGAGCTCTGCAACGCGCATAAAGTAGGTGGGATGAAGCTTTTCGGCCATATACTGCCTGAGTGTCTTATCACCTTGCCAGACCTCCTTTTTGGCCTCCTTGGAACTTGATAGGCATTCGTAACTTGCCAAAAAACCTTCTAGACGCCCAAAACAGCGCTCAATTAGGTGTAAGTCAGGTGAATTAGGAGGCTAAGGGCCAAACTTAATTCTTAGAGCTTTAATTTCTAGCTAGCAGTACTAGAGGCCTAGTAAGTATAAGTAAACGTTATTTTAAATTAAATAAATAGCTACGCCTTAGTTATTATCGCGTATAGCGTAGTAATAAAGGAATAGGTGTTTCTTAAGTATATTCTTTGCGTACTAGATGCTATTTATACCCTTCCCTCCTTTGCATATAAACTCCTCTATTTTAAAAAACTTTTAATAGTAAAAAGTTTTTTAATACCTGCGCGGAGAGCTCCACCTTTTTTATAAGTAGCCTTATTAGTAGCTTAGCGTTAACTATTATTATAAGCAATATTATAGTTAATTTTTTATAATTACTACTTTTTATAAGTACTAGTAATAGTCGCGTAAGAGCGTTTAACCTTAAAGGCTTCTTTTACTATATTATTTATATAGGAGTCGCGTTATATAAGGTTTTTATAGCTTATATTATTATCTTAAGCCTAAATAACGCAAGGGCGTTAATAAGAGTAAGTAGTATTAGTTAAAGTAGTAGCGTAGATTATAAAACTAAATTTAGGTAGCGTTATAAGTAGTACGTAGACGTTACTATCTTATCTAATTAATCTTAAAATCCTTTACTTTCTACCACGTATATTACTCTCGTAAATAGACTTAGAGATCTTATTATAGTAAATAAATATAATGCGTAGAAAGTATAAGTTATTTTTAGCCTTAAGCTAGGCATAGTACTATAGTTATTAGTTCTTATTATTACTACTAAGCGCTAGTTTTTTAAGTTATACTCTATAAGTTATTACGTATAGGTGCTGCTTGTCGCGGTGCTCCCTAGCAATATTATAGACTATATTCTTACTAAGTGTGATGCTAGCTTCTACGCAGAGGTCTCTAACAGCGTTATGCACCCGGTAGGTGCCATATACAATAATGTTATGCCGTGGTCTTGCGCTCAGCGTAGAGCCATCGCGTACCTTTACAGGTCTGCCAGGAGGAGACTGCTTGACTGTAGGTGTTGCAGCTAGCAATTCCTGTAGTGAGTCGACCTTTGCAGTATCTTTGACGCGTCGAAATGCCTTACCACATGCGTGGTCAGTTATACCCAAATCAGTGGCGATTTCTGGGAAAGTGAGGTTGTATTATGTTCTGAGAACGACGATAGCAGCTAGCTGGGCTTCTGATAGCAATCAAGAGTTTTTTTTTTTTTTTGGGCAGGATTTGAAGCCATATTGAGTGCGAAACGTGAGGTTAAAGTGTAGGTGTTGACGCTCTACAGAGCTCTTAGAGGCTCGGAGACTCTGTTCCGCTAGTGACGCGCTAGCGTCTTGGCAAGTCACATAACGGCCGGCTTTATTAAGATTACCCTTTGTAGGGTTGTAAATAATTTAAAGACTGGAACCGCGGACGCTCGCTTAGCTAGTTCCCGCTATAAGGCGTTCCGTGCTGATTACCCAACGTCGTGCTAGAGCCCTAATAGCGCCGTCAGACTCCAACTACGAACCGTCGACACCACCCCCTCCGCCAGACAAGCGAACTAGGAGACGTACGACTAAGGCGCTCGAAGCCCTGTAGTAGTTCCCCGTAACAAGAGCAGTGGTTACGGTACCGTAGCAATAGCAGAACAGCGAGGCCGAGCGCACGTAGCAACGCCTAACGCACAATAGACTCCCGCCCTTTCCCACCAGGCGCGTGTCGCTGTCCTCTAAACGCGAACGCGAGCCTAAAGGGAGCAACACTAGGCTAGGTTAGTTAGTAGTGCTTATTATAAGTCTTAAGGAGACGATAGCGTAGTAAAGTAGTATTATTATAAACTAGAATAAGATTATTAAGAATATTTAACGCGACCGCGCAACGTTTTAGTTAGAGTAGTAGTATCTTAAGGACTAAATTATAAAGCTTTAAGAGATAATTAGCTCTCTACACGCACGGCTCGATACTATCTTAATTAAGCTACTATTAACGTAGTTATAAGCGTTAGTTACCGCTAGCGGGCCGCTAGCAGGCGCAAGTACAATAGTTTTAAAAATAATAAGTATAGGGACGGTAGACAAGGATAATATGCGGCAGCTAGTAATTAACGTAAGCTAAGTAGGAGACGGCACAGCGAAGAAGGTAGCCACGATAGAAATAGCTAAGCAGGCTATCTAGCAAGGTATAGATAGCGTAGAGAGGCTTATTAGTATAATAGTTAAGGGATTCCGCGTATGGCGAGCGAACGAAGGCACGAGCGTAATTAAGTTCTTAGTTAATAAAGATAAGGAGGCAACGATCCAGCAGACAACGATAGAGTGGCTTAAGCCAGCACTACCAGGCGCAAGATTAGTGGGCCCCAAATAGTACCTAGTTAAGGTAGACTGGATCGAGGTAGCGCTGGCGATGGACGCGGAGAGCGGCAAGGTAAGCAGGTTGGCGATAAAACGCTTTGGCATAAAGAACGGGGTAGAGGTGTGCACGATGCGCTGGCTTAGGTAGTTAAGACCTAGTAGATAGCACGCGTCGGTAGTGATTAAGATAGTAATAAAAGAGGAGGTAGAGAAGCTACTAAAGTTAGACAGCGTAATATTTAGCAAAGGCGGTATTATAGTGTCGCTATTTAAGGAGCGGCGCATGCTAGTGGCCTGCTTTAAGTGTAGATAGTTTGGATACTAAGCACGCAACTATATGCGGCTAAAGATATATAACATGTGCAGGTAAGAGGGCTACCTATAATATAAGATAGTTAACCTGCGCTACGTTAACTACTAAGACCTGTATTAAGCGTCGCACAGAGAATACCTAGCGTATAGGAGAGAGATGGATAGGATCGCCACGCGCTAACGCCATAAATAGGGAGCTCTAGATTCTCTAGGTAAATATAAAGAGGGGTAGGGAAGCGCAGCACGCGCTTTATAATAACGTAGTACTTATTAACTTTTATTTTATTCTAGGCTAGGAGCCTAGATACTTTCTTATAGAGGGAGAAGTAGTGCTGCACGGCACGAATACACGCTAGACAATATTTATACTATAGGGTAGGCGAGAAGGATAGTACTTGGTTTAAACGTGCATTTAGGCGGCGCGAGATGTTAAGGCAACGTAGCTATAGGTAGACTTAGTAGATATTATAGCTGTGGTGGCGCATATATGCGGAAGGAGGCTGATTATTATATCTATATATATCCTAGACCTGTCCTTGTTAACAAGGACTAGGGAGGAGAACATAGAGGAGCTTAGTAGTAGGCTATAGGCAATTAATAAGCTAGTATAATAAGAGCAACTGCGCGACCCGCACACGGAGGTAGTAGTTACTAATAACTTTAACTAGTATAACCTGCTATAGGGAGGAAGCTATATTAATAGCACGGTAAGCTAAAAGGAAAGCGGACTAATTATTAACTTTATAGCAGAGCTAGCACTATAGAGTCTCTTGCTATTAGGTGTAACTACGTTTATTAGTAATACGGGACGCTTATTAACGATTAACCTAATACTTACGACACCTAAGTTAGCTAGAGACTTAGTTAAGTGCTCGATCTAGGAGCACGAGTACGGGTTAAACCACTAGGCCATATAGACGCGCTTCTGCATTAATGTAGGGAGGCAAGAGAGATAGGAGAGACTATTATTTAAGAATATACTATAGGACAAGATTAGGCAAGTAGTTAAGCATAAGAAGGAAGCAGGCTTTCTATCTAAAGATATAAATAAGATAGTAAGCCGGCTTACGTAGTAGGCGACTAAGGCAGTGGAGGCGCACTACCTAAGGGCGCGACTATTACTATACATAAAGTGGTAGTAAAACGAGGACCTTACAGCGCTGAGGAAGTTGTATACATACTAGCAGAACCAAGTATGTGTAATGCGATAGTAGGGGAGAGAGGATACGAAGCTACGCAGCATAGTAATAAGGGCGAAGAGACTCTTCTACTAGACAATTTAATAGCACTATAAGCAACACTAGGAGGCTTTTCTTAATAATAGTAATAACGTGTGAAAGGCGGCTAAGTACCTAGATTCGTAAGTAAGTAGCTTATTTGCTAGGGTACCACTAATTTAGAAGACTGGCCTAGAGGGAGGCGTTACTACGGAAGATAATAAGATTAGAAGAAAGTTACTCTAGATATTCTTCTTAAGTCCGCCACCATGCGAGCAGGAGGAGATAATAATAACGTATAATTAACTATATTACGAGCTAATTGCTAAGCACGAGGTAAAAGTAGCGGTGTTTAGGGCAAGCCTAAATAAGGCGCTAGGAAGAGACAGACTACTAGCGCAAGTGTAAAGAGAGCTATAGCTAGTCTTAGGTAAAGAGATTACGCAGCTATTTACGCGCTTACTTAAAATAGGAAAGGTGCTAAAGGCGTAGAAGGTAGTAAAAATTATGCCGCTATAGAAGCCAAAGCAGAAGGACTATACTATTACTAATAACTACTAGCCTATCTTGCTGCTTTCGACGCTAAATAAGGCGCTAGAGTTGCTAGTAGCTAAGCGAATAGCGTACCTAGTAAAGGAGTATAGCCTCCTACTAAAGACGCACTTTGGCGCGCGTAAGTAGCGGGCAACAACGTATGCGCTATTATATCTCTATAAGGACGTATTTAAGGCGTGGCGCAAGAAGAAGACGCTATTATTAGTATTATTTAACGTTAAGGGAGCGTATAATAACGTAGCTACTAAGCTAGAGATTAGACAACTATAATAGCAATAAATCCTAGAGACAATCGTGCGGTAGGTGTAGAACTTTTACATAGAGCAATAGGCGTGCATCCTTGTTAACGGCACGACGATAGAAGTATAGAGGCTTTCGTAGGCTAGTCTCCCCTAGGGATTAGCGCTTGCTCCGATCCTCTTCCTGTTTTTTAACGCCGACCTAGTGTAGAGCGCACTATAACATAGTAGCTTAATAGCGTTCGTAGATAACTACTTAGCATAGGTCATAGAACCGTCGGCAGAGGAGAACACGCAAATAGTTTAAGACAAAGTGGTGCTAATGCTAGAAAAGTGGGAGCGCACTAGCGGGGCCTAGTTTAAAGTAACTAAAATAAGCTTTATTTACCTTACGCGATACAAGGTAGCAAGCTAAAATAATATAATATTATTATAATTTAAAAAAATAAAATATTATACTTATAAATAAGGTTAAGCTTCTAGGCGTAACGCTAAATAAGAAGCTAAAATTTAAAATATATTTTATAAATAAAGTAAGTAAAGTAACTAAGGCAGCGCTAGCGCTGGGTAAAATAAAGAATTATAACTTAAAGTAGTTAAGTAACTAGTATAAAGTACGGTGCTACTAGTGGCAGGCTACGCATCGCTAGTGTAGTACCTAATTACAACGCATAACATAAAGTAGCTCCTGCTACAGTTATAGAGGATCGCGGCGCAGGTAGTAATACGAGGATTCCGCACCGTCGCACTATTAGTAGTAAAGGTAGAAGCAGGCCTGCTTCCTATAAAGTAAAGACTACGAAAGCAGATAATCACGTTCTAGGCAAGTCAGCGGAGATGTACCGGCAATTGAACAGCACCGAGGCGGCCATACTCACGCAGCTGCGGACGGGCAAGACGTTCCTCAACGAGTACCTGCACAAGATCAGGGCGGCAGATGCGGCAGCGTGCGACTGTGGGAGCATAGAATCGATAGCATATTTTCTCTTCGCATGCAGGCGATGGAGGCAGCAAAGGGCGAAGCTGAGACGGCAGCACGGATAACGGTTCGGGGAGCTGTCGTACGCGCTAGGAGGGTACTCAAGCAGGCAAGAGGGAGGAGATAGCATTAATAGACTAATAGAGTAGTGGAAGGCAGACATAGAAGCAGTCAGGGCGACGATCAAGTTTGCAAGGAGCAAGGGGCGTCTGCAGCCACACGAAAGGCATGTAGAAAGCAGAGACGAAGCAAAAGCAGAAGAGCGAAGACAACTAAGGATTCCCTCTGCTGCCTCGTGAGCGTAGAACGGCAAGCTGTCTACATACGCGCCTCGGCCAGTGCGCTGCCGATTAAAAAGCGCACGACGCCGGACATACCCTGCGGACGCAAGGCCTCGACCAGCTATATAGCTTGCCGCCTACGGTGGTATAACATCTTTCCTTTTTTCTTTCCTTTGTTAAGCATAAAGATAGGCATCGGACAAGCAGGACTCACGGTTGGCTTCTAAACTAGAGAAGGCGTAACGAAGCAAAGTATACATAGCTAGCGCATTGTAACGGCCCATACCCACTAGGTGCATGGTCATAATAGAACTCACACACACACACACACACACACACACACACACGTAGATGTTTCGAAGTGCGTAGATAATGAGTGGGTAGAGGGTACATGGGGCACAGCTCACGATATCGCCACTTTTTAACCCACATATATCCCCTGTAAGCCGCTATCGGTGGTTTCGTAAATTCCCGCTCACCATGTGACCTGGGCGCTTGTTAGGTAATCGCTTCCTGCGCGTCATTTGACCCCACCTATTTTTCTGTATAATCGGATGCCGTACATAAATTTATCCCTTAAACAATATCCTGCTATTATCCTTAAGGGTTATCGTAATGCTAGCTAAAAGTCATAAATATAAAAGTACTTAGATATTTAAGGGAGGCAAAAATCTACCTTAGGCAACGCGGGCAGCTAAAAAGTTGCGTATAATAAAGTTACCTTATAAAAAGACTCTTAAAAAAGTAAAGGCTAGGGCACCCTTGCAAGAGCTAGTAAATAAAACTAATTATATAACTACTACTAAGGTAGCTAAGGTAGAGTAACTTAAGGATAAGAACGTTAAGGAGTAAGAAATATACCTAGAGGATAGCCTATTATTAGCCTAGCTAGGTTCTTTTATATAATAATTAGATAAGGAGCTTATTAAAGTAGTTAATAAGACTTATATAAGGTGTTACTATAGAGCGTACTATAATAATAAGATAGTTAATAGCGTAAAGGATAGTAACTATAAGTAACTACTTAGTAGCCTAACGGCGGGCAAGGTGTGGAGATAGGCTAATAGCGTTATTATAGAAATAAGCACCTAGGAGAAAGTCTTTATTAAGAGTTTTACTATTATTATATATTTAAGTTAAACTTTAGTAAAGGATTATATAGTAAATACTCTTAAACGTAAGGAGAGTTACTTATATTTTACTAACGTAAAAACTAGCGTAAAAGAGTTACTATAATTAGCGCCCCTAGGGGCTACTACGTGTATAGATTTTAACTTAGTACTATTACTAAAGTTACCTTAGGTGCCTACTTTAAGTTAGTTACGCGTAGGTAGCCTGTAAGGCTCTTAAGTATAACTTACTACTACTAATTACTAACTTGCTAAGCTGCCAGACGTTATAGCGATTAACTAGATAGGTAATGGGCCAGCTATCCAAATACGGGACGTGTGGAGGTGCCAGGACACCATGTGCTCGAACTACGCCCATGTGTGCTACTTTCAGCGTACTGAATCGTTGGTGGTGCGATTCTCCGATCATATGCCCGTCGAGGGCAATATAGTCGCCATATGGGCCCGCGAGGTGTCGCTGCAAAGGTGTACAGTTGCAGCGCCGTCAGACAACGTTCGGTTAATAATAGCGAGGTCTCGTGAGCAGGCTAGGCGACGGCGGAGGAGGAGCGACTCTAATAGCGAGCCTATAATAAAAGATATATTTAAATTACTAATTACGTCTATAGTAAGTTAATTAGTGTAAAATGAGCTATTTTAATAATTACCTGCCTAGCAGCAAAAGCCTAATCGCCTACTAAATAACCTGCTAGTTTTAACGTAGGATCTATTAACTTATAGTAACGTAAAAGAGCTCTATTATATAATACTACTTTTCCTATAGTAGTAGCTTAACAAGGGTCTACACAAAGATCGTAGAGATATAAAAAAAGTCTTTACTATAGTTAAGGATAATAGAATTAACCTTAACATGCTTATAAATCCCTTAGAGGCCAGCATGCTATATATCTTATAGTAAAAGGTATAAGAGCTACTACTACCTCTACTACTTAAACTTTAGGTATAAGCCGTCCGCTGGCAGCGTAGATTTAAAAGACTAACTTTAGAGTAAAAAGCTTAGTGCCTAAAAAATATAAAAAAGGAGAAAGAGCGTATAGAGCGTAAGAAGCGTAAGGAACGTAAGGAGCGAGAGGAGCGAGAGGACGAGGATAAGGGCAAGGAGAGCTTATTTATATAGTAAATATAAGAAGTTACTAAAGTTTAAGGCTAGGTCGCTAACGTTAATTTTATAGTTACTTATATTTTACGCTTTAGTTATCTTATTAATTACTTTTAGATATAGGGCGCGTTATAAGTACTTTTATTAAGGGATTTACGTTCTTTATTTTGCTAATTCTAGCCTATAAAAGTTAATTTTAAGGAAGTTATTGCCTAAGTATACGTATATTAAATTAACTTATTAACAGAATTATATAGAACTGCGATATAAATAACTTAATGCTAATAAACACTAAGTCCGCATAAGCCACTACTATAATACTTAGTAATATCTATACTTAATAATAACGCGTTAATCGCTTAAGCTCTCTATCTCCTGTACACCTTACACCTACCAGCCTGAGTGGCTAAAGTACTTTCTCGCCCGTACGTCGTTGTAGCAAACCTCCTGCACGCCCAACTCTAAAAAATACAAAAAATCCTAAAAGATAGGCGCCTGCTAGAGGTTCTTTTTTATCTATAACTTTAATGCCTTAAAGCTCTGCTCGATTAGATTTATGTTAGGTAAGTACGGCGATAGGTACTTAAGTACTACTCTAGCGTCTAAATAAAGCTATTAAATTCTAACTAATTAATAAATAGAAGCGTTATCTATTATAATTACTAAGCGTGGCCCTAGGTACGGCGTGCAATATAGTAGTACTTTACTAACTCTAAACTCCTTTATTAGCTCTGCCGTAATTACTCCTTAATAGATAAGGTAATTAAAATACCTATTAATGTCTATAGCTAGTAATAAGCTCTACCTCTCTAACCTTTATGCTAAGTATAATACTTAAACTAGCGTATTTACTTCTAACTAAGTATACTTACAATTACCTGTACGCTCGTTATAAGCGCTCTTATTATATACTATTACTTGCTCCGCCTTATACGCTAGCTGGCAGCGAGCTCAAAACGCTTAACGGAGGACTGCGTTACGCTTAGCTACCGCTTTGGTTACCGCTTTTCGACTCTACCTTATGCTGGCGAGGGTCTCCCAGATAGTTGTTTGTGAGGCTTTTACGTTGTAATCGTTATATAAGAAAGCCTGCATTTCATCCAGGTAGGTATTTGGCTGGCCCTGCAGCAACTCTTTAAGCTTCTCGCGATGGTACTGCAGTAGCAACAGCGGCCGCCCCCGCCGTACGCAGGCTGGCGGGTAAGGCTGCCTTTAGTACTCTAGGCTAAGTTAAATCCTCCTAATTATTAAGTAGGCTACTTTAGTGTTTCTCTAAATTTTTGTAACGCTAATATTATCCTTAAGACAATTAATTATAGCCTGCAACACTATTAGCGGTAACCTAGCTTTATTTAGCGACCCTATAAAGTACTTACAGATTCTTTAAATGCATTAAAAGGTTAATATTTGGCTAGCAAATCCGTGTTTTAAATGACGTACGAGAATTGATTACTAACATGTGGGGCAGGTCACATGGTGAGCGGGAATTTACGAAACGACAATAACGCCTATCAAGTAAGCACCTTTCCCAGCGGCCGTGCGCTCAGAATAACCCGAAGTACAGGAACCGGAAACCGATACCGGTCACCACTGTACAGTATATGGGCATGTTTCTTTGTGATGTCTGGCGAGATGCAAAGCTCTTCCGTGCCGCATGTTGAGGCGGTAAGTCTGCTTACGTGACCAGTTAGGATGGTAGGCTATTTCCACTATTGCGAGCAATGGATACGCGAGATGCGTCGCCGCATGACAAGTGAAGCCTAGTAGGGCACTGCCTTAGTAGTTGTATTCGTTTCGGATTCTGGTCGTCTTCGTACTTTTACGCTGCATCTCCTACGAAACTTTGTCAGATAACCAAATCATTCCACTTTAAAATGTCACTCAGTAGTTTTTATGACATTAAAGTGATAGATGATCTTTAAGAGACGTAGAGCTGCATGACTCAAGGACAAGTCAGCGCTTGGGCAGGAAGAAGTTTAAAGTCGATATCCTGCCAAGTATCACATCTCACCGGGGCCGTCATCACGAGGTTTATTCCTAGCCAATTTTCCAGCCCAAATAAAAAGGTGGCGTGCTAGATTACAAAGAAGGCCTTTTTTGAGAATAAGACTTTCGCATATTTGAGGTGAAACGTAAAAAGACTTTAAGGCAACCTAGTATGATACAAGCAGCAAAAAGAAGTAGTGTCTGTGCCAACTACAACTGCACGAACAACTAGTCTTCATGAGCTAAAGACATGTTGAAGTCTCCATTGGCTACTTCTAGCTGCGCTCTCCACACTCTTTCCCTCCAGCCATAACCATGAACGAGGTGCTGACATCTCCATGGCAGACATTAGTAAAGGGTTCCGTATGACCCGGCTGATACAGAGGATCTACAGTCACCTGAAACCTCTCAGCGAAGGATCAGTAAGTCTACGCCTCGGCAGCGAAGAATAGTAACTCCAAGTCTCGGCAGCGTGGACTTAGGTCAAGTGAATGCGCCACCACCAAACATTTAGCCCCTTCCTGTAGACCCTACGTCTCGTAAAGCAGAAGTATATAGATTGCATCGTTGCACGAAATATGTGTATACTATTCAGACGCGAGCCGTGTTCTTACCGTCAAGACTTGCCAATAGAGCTCCTGCGGGTTGAAGACGCTGGACAGTGCAATGAAGAGACCCAGACAACTCCTTAGCTTGGAGGAGCATTACTACTCCAACGCCGTCTTCTCGTCCTTGGACGAAAGGGTCCAGCGCACGCTAGAAGCCGTACCTGGACTCGTCGATCAGCTCGTAAACGTGGGAGAGGAACGACTTGCCTCTATGGATCGCGGTGATATCACGCTGCAAGTCATCTCACACGCCTTCACCTCAGGTAAGGCCACCCTTGACAGTGCCAGGTCCACAAACAGTGACTGACCGCCCCTTGAAGGAGGCCCCTCACCCGACACCTGCCGCCGCGGCAACAACCAGCTCGCCAGAGCCATCCTCTCAAGCTGCCAACCCACCCGCTTCGCCGCCTTCGCGGTACTTCCCGTTGCAGACCCCGCTGCATCCGCCCTCGAGCTACACCGCTGCGTATCCCAACTCGGCTTCGTGGGCGCCCTCATCGACAACCACGCCGACGGAACGCACTACGACGCAACGGCGTACGCGGTTCTCTGGGCAAAAGCATGCGAGCTCGACGTGCCCATCTACCTACACCCTACATGGCCCTCTGCCGCCATGGGCGCCCACTACGCAGGGAACTATCCCAACGCGGTTTCGACCAGTCTAGGCGGACCGGGCTGGGGCTGGCACGCCGATGTCGGACTGCACGTGCTGAAGCTCTTCGCAGCCGGTGTCTTCGACATGTTCCCTTCCCTCAAGATAATCCTCGGCCACATGGGCGAAATGCTACCCTTTATGCTAGAGCGTTGTATCGAGATGAGCAAGGGTTTCGCGGGCGGTTGGGGCCCAAGGGTGCGCCCGCTGCGGCAGGTGTGGGACGAGAATATCTGGATCACTACGAGTGGCGCATGGAGCGTGGCGCCGATGCGGTGTATACTGGCCAACACGCGGGTCGAGCGCATCATGTACAGCGTAGACTACCCCTTTGAGTCGAACGAGAAGGGGAGGAGGTGGTTCGAGCAGCTGGAGGAGAGCGGTCTGTTGAGTAGGGAGGAGTTGGAGATGGTCGCACATGGGAACGCTGAGAAGCTGCTAAGGGTTCAGCTCCCACGTTGTGCGCCGGAGTGATACGAACGCGGCCTACTCACCAGTTCCGCGATAGAAGACTTACTTTCCCTTTTTATAATTCTTACGACGAGGATCCCATGGCTTTTACTGAGTTGCTCCGAAGCAAAGGTTGCGATAAGCTCAATAGTAGCGTGGTGCCGTCGACGCGACGGGAGCGGGCCGGTTAAGAAGGGTGAAACAACCGAGTTGGCTATTGGTGCTGTGCAAAACACCGTCCCGACCCACTCTTAACGCTTGTTAGGTAATCGCTTCCCCGCTTTTATGGTCGTACACCTAATTTTGTATAGCTAATAATATAACAAAAAAAATATAGTAACTTTTTTTTAAGTACTATAAGGTATACTAATTAATTTTAAAAAGCTTATTAAGTATAAACTATAATCCTTAATAGTGCAGGCGATTATTAAATGTATAAAAAATATATAAAATAATTATAAAATTTAAAGATCTTTTATAGTTAACACTAAAACTATGTATAAATATTAACTTAATATAAAAGTGTTTAGTTAGGCATAACGTGTTTTACCACCAAGCGGGTGGCACCACCGAGCGGACGGTTTTTGCTTAGCATAACTATCTTATATTACCTAGAATTAATTTCTTTACTACTACTATCTAAAAATATATACTACGTACTAGCTTCTAATTTAGAAGTTACCTCTTTAACTTGCCTACAGGTTCGCGCATTATGTCTAGCTCCTCTATATATTTTACAGCGACGTTAAGTTACTAGCGCCCTATCTTAACTACTCTTGCTACGAGCCTTCTTAGACTACTACGCAGTTAAAGATAGCCTTATAACTACCTAATTTACTACCTTACTATACTCTAAGGTGCCACCTTTCTAGAGCTACTTCCTCTTACGCGATTTCCTTTTAGTTATTATATTTAACTACTCTTTAAGCTTAGAAATGCGGGTAGATTAGAGCGTGTTTTAGTATAGTATTAGTTTAACGCCCTTAATTAGTTATAAAAACCTAGTAAAAGCTATAACTAGTAATTTTTTAATAAATTTAAGTACTCGTCTTAACTAAGAGCTAAATTTATGTGTATTACTTAAAATTTTTAACTACTATAGGTTAATAGAGGAGAGGGGTTCTAGTAGGATACATAATTATATATTAAGTTAATCTAAGACTTTTACTACGTTAAGAGAAATAAGCTCTAATATTTTAAAAGTTTTTTTAGTAGTTCTCTTTTAAAAATATATAAAAAAACGTAAGGTTAAACGCTAATAAGAATCCTTTTTTATTAATATAGTAAACGCGTTAGCGCGCTAAGTCTTAAATATATTAAAAGTACCATAACTTTAATAGGGAGAAATTAACTATATCTAAAGGCTAAAAAATATATAATAAGTAAGTAGGTATATAAAGCGTAAAAATTTTATATTTTAGGTAGTAGTTCTTAAAATCCTAAGATTAATAGCTCTTATAACTATTTAAGATAAGTAGTTAATATACTTTTACTTAACGCGTTTTTATATGCGCGTTAAAGTGCTTTAACTATATAACTTTAAGCTTATTATTTATTTATTTATTCCTAAAGACTAAGAGCTTTTAATTATAAGAGATATTAGCCTCGTCGTACCACGCTAAGATATAAATATGTCTTTTATAAATAATAAAAGGTAGGATCGCGTACCCTATAGCGTAAATATTTTAAATAATAATTACTTACTCCTAATTACTTAACTAAATAAAATTAGGCCTTGTGCGCTTCTCTAAGCCTGTAATAACTTTTATAAAGCTAATAATGCCTATTTAGAAGCTAGTCTTATTAAAGTTATATATATTATTATTATAGATACTGTACTTAGCTATTATTTTTTTATAAGCTTAAACTACGTGCCTATAATCTTAGGATCCTTTTACTTAATCCTTTAAATATCCTTTACGCGATTAAACGCTATCTTAAGCCTTTCTTTACGTGCTATAAACCTATCTACCTAGTTCTTACCTACTAGCTTTACACCCTGCTTAGCTAGTATCTTATTTACTATATCTCTAACCTTAGCTTTTAGGGACGCGAAACCTCGTGCATTAAAATTAAAAATATATTAAATAAATTTTTTTTATAAAAGTAAGCTTTTAGCTATTAAAGGGTGTAAGTAATTAATAGGCGCGTCCGTAGTATTAATACTTAAAAGTTAAATAAGGTATACTAAACGTACTAGTAGCGCGTTAGAGGCTCTAAATTTAGCATGTATAATAGGCTTTAAAAGTAAGATTAATTTTACCTTCTTAATTAGATATTATCGTGTTACGTTGTTAAGACATCTTAGGTAGATGAGGGAGATAGTCGTGCTAAGTAAAAACCCGCCTACTTGGTGGTGCCGCCCGCTCGATGGTGAAACACCTTACACTTTGTAATATATAAAAATTAGTTACTTACTAATACTACGGCAGTGCTATAAAGACGTAATTTTAAAGTATTTATAAGTAAACCTATAGCGTATGTTAATAAAATATAAGCCTTCTTATATAATAACTTTAATATATAGATATTAGTAGCTACTATTACGAGAGCTCTTGCTAGCGTAAGGTAAAATTAAAAAGCTACGTTAAAAGCTACCAAAGAGCGTTATAAAGACCTTTATTAAGTGTTTTAGACGCGCTACTAATAAATATATAAACTTAAGCAGGTTATCTGCTTGACGAGAGCACTTGTAATAAGAGAGCTAGCATTAGAAAGTATGCCTAATTGGCCTTAAACACGCCCGCCAACGTATAGTACTCTACACGACGCTTAGAGCGATAGAGCTTAGTCCCTGCTATAGATATACATAGCTACGTTAACTATATAATATTTTAGGGTATAATTAACACAAAGCTTTTAAAAGGGTTTTTAGTAAATAAAGTATTTCTCTATTATAACCTATGGCTAGAAGATTAATTAGTAATAGTTTTTAATAATATTTTTATTCATAAGTTAAAATAATTAGTATATTATGCGTAAAGGCAGACGTTATACTTAAATACTTATTATTACACTTACTAGATTTTAATTTAATTAAGTAGACCTTTATGACGGTAAAGAAATAGATAACAAGACATTATAAATATACTTATACTTATAAGGACTTTATTTGCTTTTTAGAGAAGGTAGTATAGCGCGTATACTATAACTAGGAGGTATCTACGCGAGGATTCTTTAAGTTCTATAGGTAGGTGCTATAGGTGCTAGGTAAGGCGCAACACTAGAGGGTTAATATTAGTAGTAATATACGGAGGTGCCTAAATTACACTTGCTATTATCTATAAAAAAGTATTTAATAATTATATAAGGTATAACTAACGTTGCAAAATTAATTGCTATTATCCGTTTTATAATAGCTATTATAGTGAAGGAGTTATAAAGAGAGGCGTTGGTAGTATTGTTATAAATATAAGCCTTAGTCTGGCTTTACGTAAGCTTGCGAAGGTTCGCGAGCTTACGTAAGGTGCTTAAGTATATAGTAAGCTTCTTAGCTTAATTTTCCTATGAATAGGCATTACTCTCTAGCTTACTTTTATTTAATTAGTGTTAATAAAGTATAATATTTTAGATAGGTCATTAAACCCTTATAAGTAATTTTATTACTAAGTAAGCGAGTACTTAGTTAAGTTTTAATTAAAAAGTTAGTTAAATAGCCTCTGCGTAGCGTATCGAAACTTTACACTAATAATACTAGCTTTTTTACTTAGGTACTTAACGTTCTTTCTATATAACCTGTTACGCTATTTTTACTCCTAGTCCTTTTTATACACGCCTATAGCGTCCTCCTCATCACTCTTCGTGAGCCTATTATACTTAGATCGCCACTAAATCACCATTTTATAGAGTTGCAGGAGCAACAGCCCTAGTAGCTTAAAATACTATTTTTATACTATATACGTTATCTTTACGTTAGACAGGTCTATAAGCATGTTAAGGTTAAGCTAGCTATATTTAATAATGTTAAAAAGTATCTTTTTAATTTTATTTCCTTTTTTTAGCTATTACCTATTTTTTTATTAGTTAAAAAAGTGCTAAGTTTAATATATAAGCTCTAAGTTTACGTAAGTTAAGTTTTATTATACTAACGCTAAAGAGCTTCTTAAAGTTATAATAAGTATTTAAATAACTTACTACTAACTAAGAATTTAACATTATATTAATTAATTTATAAAAAGTAAGCTAGGGGTAATAACCTTTATAAAATTATTTATATTAAGCTTAAATTTAGTACTTTTTTTAATTAAAATTTATGCTGCCTTCTCCTTTTTAGCTCTCTTTTTAGCTAGCGAGAGGCTTAGGCATACGTTATTATGCGGCTTATAAACTATACACCTATCCTGTGTTATATCGCGCACCTATACCGCTACTATAGTACTACTTACTAGATAGTAGTTTTCGAACTAATTAGGTTGCCTAGGCGTACGTTTAACCCAGCACACGTACAGATAGTTGTCATAGAAGGTATCCTGGCATCGCCATTTATCGCGGATCGCGACTACAAGGTCCTTACTAATGACAGTATATGCGAGGACCTCTAGCAGGTCGTGTAGCTAGCGATAAGTTATAGTAAGTCGCGGCGAAGAGCTCTACGAGAAGCTTTATAAGCTAAATACCTCCTTGTTATTTATTTAACTATTTTAGCTATTTTCTAGCTCTTCTAGCGTTAAATTAGAGATAATATAAATTATTTTAGTAATAGACTTCTTTTTTAACTTATAGGCGTGCTTAATAACTTACTTCAAAGTAATACTATTACTATATTTAAAAGACTATGTAAGTCCCAATTACTTAGGTACCTATAGTATATATATAATCGCTATTAGACATTTTACCACTATTTTTATAGACGGAATTAACTACATAAGGTCTTTTATAATTTTATCTACCTACTACTAGAGCTCTATATAGAAGTACATACGTATTCTTAGTTTAGTATTAAACTTAGTTTTAATTTTTTTTATGTAAGAACGCGCGCTAGCAGTAAGTAATATATAATTTAATTTTATACAGTTTTAGTAATTTATTTAATACCCCCTTATTAAGTAATTATTTACGCTTACTATTTTATTTATTACTAATACCTTTATTAAATATCCTTTTATTAAGTAATTACTTATTTCCTAGTAATATAGGCTTTTAAGCTAACTAAGGCTCCTTATCCTTAAAGTAATACTTATTAATATATATATTGACGCCGTCGTTGTCCGCTATGGGCCCCTGCTCTTCTGTGGGCTCGTCCGTGCCTGTAAATTATAGAACGTGTAGAGGTGCCCTCTATAGGTTAGTTTTACGCCTCCTTGGAGGGTTGCGGCCAGCGTTAAACACCTTTAAGACCTTTCTTTTTTAAGTACTTAGTATATTACACATGCTAGTAAGTTTATTTCCTCTATTATATTATCTTTTATATAAAATTAGGTGTATAGCAATAAAAGCGGGAAAGCGATTAAGCTAGCGTATAGTGTTCCGAGCCACCCGGAATTTTAAGCCACTCCTCAGAAATCGGTCACGCTTCAGAAAATCGTGATATCTTAACACTCATCCTTACCAAAATGGACCAACGCGAAGTAGCTATACAAGTAGCTATTAGTAATTTTAATATTAGTATTTTTTTTAGTTAATAAGCTACTATAAAGGCGTATAGTATCCTTCGAGCTACGCTCTTTACACAAATATATAGTATATAAAATAAATAAACTAGCTATAAATATTAGTAATAATTAACTTTATAATAATAAAAATTTCTTATATAATAGATTTTTAAAAAAGACTTATACGCTTTTCCTCCTTTATACGCTTATATATAAGAAATAGCAAACTAAATCTTAAGAATAAATAGGGATATTAATTTTGTAGGCAAGTATTAGATATCCCTCTTTTTTAAGCGTAACCTATGCGTCGTATCTATTATAGGTAGAAAGATAGAGGCTGCACGGGCCAAGGAAGCTATACTAGAGCAGATACGCGCGTTTCTTAAGCTCTTTAAAAGAATCTGCGTACAATTAGGGATACGCACTAAGGATACGTAGAATATAGATAAGACTAGTAAGGCCCCAGGTGTATATGCAAACAGTAGAATACTTATAAGTAGTTAGAAAAAGAAGTCTTATAAACAGTCTCTAAAAAATATAAGTAGGCATCTATAATTAAGTATATATTAGTTATGGGGAAGAAACTACGCTGCGTAGTAATATTTAAGGGCTAGAACTTATAAAGTACTTAGTTTTTATTTAAATTAATACCTAACTAGCTCTACGCAACGTTAAAGAATAGTTAAATACTAAATATAGTAGTTATTAAATAGTTATAGCGTATTTTTCTACTAAAGATAACTTGATTAGATAATCGCTAGTAGATGCTAATCTTAAATAACTATAGTAGCTATATTAATTTAGAATTCCTATAGGTTTATAAATAAAATAAAGTTTAGCTTCTATTTATGCCTGCTTATTCCTTATACGTCCTGTAATCTCTAGATCTCTTAGTTTTATTAGTATTAAAGAGATTCTATTAAAATTAGATTTAAGAACTATTATTTCTAGATAATATAGTACTAGTTAAAAAGAAACGTTTTATTATAGCCCATAGTAAAGTTAAAGAGGCTACTATAGAAATTTATTTATTAAATATTAAGCTAGTAGTTAACTCTTCTTAAGTAGCCTAACGGCTTGTTATGCCACCTTATTAGAATTAATCTTAAGCTACTAAGAGCTATCTTTCTACCCCTTATAGCCTTTATAAATTTTTTATAGCTTAGAAATAGCTTTATAAGAATAAGAGATTAAATCGTAAGGCTTACTAGCTATTTTAAAAAGTAGGTAAAGCACTTATAGCTATAAATATATAAATAATAAAGCTAGAAATAGAAAATAAATGACTTCATAGTTAACTTAAGGCTTTTAAGTTTTAGTAGCTACGAAAGAGAGTTCGTGTAAGCGTAAATTAATACTTTATAGATATAGAAGTAATTATAGTAGTAGTATAGACTTCTACTCTTTTAGAGTTATAAATAATAGTAACGCTATAGAAAAAGTAGTAAAGAGAATAGTAGCTTAAATTCTTTAGTCTATATATATAGAGTAGCAATTGTAGGATAGTTAATAGAAATAAACACGATTTCTGAGAGATGGCTGATTTCTAGGGGGTGGCTCGAAACCCCGGGTGGCTCAGAACCCTGTACGCTAGCTTACCTAAAAAGCGTGCAGCCACTCAAAAACTCGCCCCAAGTGGGTCGGGACGGTGTTTTGCACAGCGTAATAACCGGCTGTAGTTGCACGAACAAGGGTTGTACAATTATTGTCTGATGTGATGGCGTAAGCACCAGGAAATATCGCACCAGAACCGGCTTGGCTGAGGTTGTTGCGCAATTCTGCTGCGTCGCCCCAACATTTGTTTCCACTGCGCGAGTACTTGCGATAATTACCGTGTCTGTGCGCGCAACGCCCGACTTCGCGCAACGCCCGACCCCAGCCATTTTGCACATATCTTCCACATCACATAACTCCACCACTATGCTAGCTATTAACGAAGCGATTGCATATATTAATAGCCTAGCTTTAAGTAAAAAGTTTAAATATTTAAAAGTAGTAAAAATATGTAGCATTAATTATATAGCCTTATTATACTAATATTAACGCCTATAGCACCTACGCGTTACTAAGGACTCTAACTAGTATACTTAGCCTACACTAAGAAGCTAAGCTTATAAGGTATATAAAAAAGCTTACTAAGCGACGCCTACTACTTATAAAATTTATAATATAAATTTTTGCGTCTTAATTAGCTACTAAAAATATTTCTAAATGCTAAATTACTCACTTTATTAATTGTAATAAGGATAAGTTTATATCTTAACAGGCGCTAGTAATAGAATCTATATACTATAACGCTAATTTAGTTACTAAATATAACCTATATTTTAACCTTTTCCAATGTATAATATTTAAATATAATTTATAGCTATTAAAAATATATAATATAAATAAAAAAGATATCGTAATTAGAGTAATTAGTAAATTAAAAAGAGTCTTTAGTAAAGACGTATATAAATATAAACGCGTTAATTTAGCTTTTTAAAATAGACCCTATAGCTAAGTAATAGTGCTAGCATTAATTTACGCTAATAAGAGTCTATTACTACTATTTATTATATATCTAGCAAAGAGAGGAGATGTACAGGCTAGATATATTAAAAATATCTACTTAGAAACTTATTAAGTCTATTTTATAATCTTACTTATAGGCTAGATACATAATAATATTAGCCTTATATAGCTTAAGTGTCGAATCATGGATATTGGTAGATACATTGGCTACCTAATAATGCCCAACAGACCGCTTTAATCCTACTTTAGTCCTACTTAGACAAGAGCATGTACACTTCTATAGCATCTACACGTAGATAATAATTATTATAAATTTTTAAATATAATCTATCGGGAGGACTTGTTGCACTAGTGCTAAAAGGAAATACTTGATAACGAGTTACATTGGGTTGATTGATGCTTGTTTTTTCGTTCTATCTACTGAGGAGTGAAGTATATCGCGGGGTATGGAAGCTAGTCCCATATGGGGTTCGCTCCATACACATAGTGTTTCGCAACACGATAGAGGCCTTGATAACTATTGACAGAATGCTCGCTCCTCCGCACACGCACCTTCCTTGTAACATGCCTAAGGCCGTTAAAGTTGTTAATCCAACACTAGAAGTCTTTTCTTTCTCGATATTAAATGCGCTAGGCAGAGAGTATCGGCCTCTGCACCTAGCCCTTAACTCGGACTATTACCTTATTGCTATTAACAAATCGTTCCAGGGCGCGGTTTAGTGATGCCTTTGTAAAAGCGTCCGCAGGGTTGTCTTCGCCGTTAATCTATTAGATCTCTATAATCTCGCGGCGTTCGTATAACTGGCGCAGTGCCATGATGTTAATTATAAGGCGCTTTTCCTTAGTTGTCCTAAGCTTTACAAGGCACTCGTATAGGGAGTACGAGTCTATACAAATGACTAAGGGAACTACGGGCAGACTAAGGCGCTCTATAATTATTTATAGAGTAGTAGCAATAGCAATGCCTATATCGAACCCGTTAACTATGCCATAGATCTTAGAGGCTAGTACGCTCCGTGTAACACGCTTACACTTTATTAAGCTGTAGTGTATTATGTTGCTGCAGATTATAAAGGTATTATTACTATTTGTAGACTTATTAATAAGCATAAGTATAAAGCCTAGCTGCGAGCTAAGGTCCTTGTTATTAGCAAAGGAGCCGTCCACGAATACTATTAGCTTAGCGTCGATAAGGGTGATAGGTATGTAGCGTAGTCCACGGTTAAGATTCTCTATTTACTATTTGAGGCGCTTATTAAGCGCCTTAATATCCTTATTAGAAGGTTGCTGCGCTTAAGCTACTATAGATAAGTTAAAAGACGCTTCTAGTTAACATGTTAATGCGATGTACGCCCTGCGGGCGCGCTATTTAGTATACTATTACGCGCGATTAGGAGTATTAATGTCTATAAGCTTAATTTTTCCTCCTTATCCCTTCTACTTAAGGTTTAGGGTTGCTTTATAGTTGTCTATGTTACTAGCATCTATTATAAGTGTGTAGCTATTAAAGTCTAGTTGCGCGTCTAGTATTAGTATAGTTTTTAGCTTTAATCTAAACTATGCCTTCTTAAGCATTTTCTCTTTATGCGCTAAGAATGTGGCTATTCTAAGCATAAGGGTATTATTAGTCTATATACTAACTATGCTAAAGTCATCTGCGTTACTATTTATTACTAACAAGCATGGGTCGTATGTTAACGTAGATATGTCTAGTTCCTTATAGTAATATCTGTAGTACGTTGTCTACTAATGGACTCCTGCTTCCGCGATTCTATATAGCGGCTTAATTACATGGAGCAGCGTGCCCTCTGGATATCTAGGTGCTAGCTTAGTGGGGAGGTATGCTAGTATTATTCTCTTAAGATTTATTTACGCCTGTAGATATGCCTGCGTTATATCGCGGAGCTTAAGATTTATCCTATATTATACGAGCATAGGTGCCAGGGCTATAATTATACGCTAGCTATAGCATTAAATAGTTAAAAATTACGTTAAGATAGCCTCCTTACTATAGTCCTAGTATCCTTAGATAACAAGACGGGATTTTTTATAGGGCTTAGTTATCTTTCCTTTAACTTCTCGCACTAGACGCGACTTAAATATACAAATTCTGCCATGCACTTCCTAATTATATTATTTAAACTTAAACACTCTATAGCCTACTAGGTTACTAATCTCTTAATTATTAGATGCCTTAAAGGGTGCGCTAAGTGTTGTAATAACTCTATTATTACATAGCTTTATAGCAAGCTTAAGGTCGGCCTCTTCCTTCTTAGTAATATAAACGTTTGCCTTTCTCTTGTTTCTTAATCCTAGTGGGCGGCCTCTTTTGCGTAGTTACTTTACTAGCGGCACTATTATATCTATAGGTAACGCGTGCTGCTGCTGCGGCGCATTAGGGTTACTCTAGAGGTAGTCTAGTCTATAGTACGGCTTGATAACTATCGACCGAAATGTTATCGGGCCATTAACCATGTCGACAGTGACGTTATGGCTGTCTATAGCAGCAATTTTATACGGGCCATTCCATCCATCCTTTTCTCTCCATACTAAAACCTCGCTTTGTAGCGGGAGCGCAAGCATGTCTACGGTATTAGGTCTATTGCGAGTGTTTAACGCATCCGCAACCTAGCGTTTAGTAGTAAGCTTACGCAGTTCTTTTATCGCTTTTTAAATAGCCTCGCTACGCTTGACTATTAACAGTAACGGCGGTAACTCTATAGTCATACGTGGGTATGCGCCAAAGACAAGTAAAGTTAGGACTAGACCATTAGGGCCTGCTGTGTTATTAATAGCTTTCATAGCTATCTAAAGAATTGCTTTATTAGACATAGTGCCAGCAAGCTTAGCGTAGAGTATATCCCATACGCGGTGCAGGGGCGCGTGATACCTCTCTATCTTACCAACGGACTAATATGCCTCTATAGGTACTTGTTTGCATGTAACTCCTATAATCTTTACTTTTACGCGAAATTCTGCACTTGCGAAGTTCGTGCCTGCGTTATGTGTAAGAATGTCTAGTGGTCCTTAGTAGGTATTAATCCATAATATCCGTAGTGCCTGCTATATCTCCTTAGCTAAAATAGCGTTGAGAAACTTTGCGCCTTAAAACGAAGTTGCTAAATCCACTATATATAATATAGGCTTGCTTCTTAAGTACATCACATCTACAAGGATCTCGTAGTTAAAGTGATAGTTGTCCTTAAGGGTGAACTTAAAGCGGCGCGGCGTAGAGCTATTAAGTTAATAATAATAGCAAAACTTCGTAATTTGCTTAAGAGTTCTTTCTTTAAAGTCATTGTGACCAGCATCTTTTAAGAGCCTAGCTAGTCTTATAACAGCTAGGTGTCTAAAACGGCAATAGAGCCGTCTTAACTTTATCTCTGTAAGAAATACAGTTGCACGCTCTCTCTTGTTAAGATAGAACTATAGATATCCCTATTTGCGGATCACGGGGATGCGTACATTGCCCTGGACGAGCTCATCTATAGTGTTGTTAAAGTAGACCTTCAGCCTGTCCATGTCCGCAAGGCATAGCAAGAACGGTGTAGGCGCATCTAGCACCTCAAAGTCGATTTTTCCAATCTCTGTCGGAATCTGTGCGGTGCCGATAGACACCGTAACACTGCCTTTTCCGAATTTAATAGACGTTTTTCCTGCCGTAGATGTGTCCATCGTGACCGTTAGGTCTTCCTGTATGAGTGCGAGGTACTGTTCCTTACCAACTATAGATACATTGGCGGCGCCTGTATCAGGGAGGATTCCTTGGTACACAGATCGCGTGTATCGGTCCTCAATAAGGAATTGCGACGCCGGTGATGACGGTACGTCTCTACTATATATATCTTTACTAGAGATATAGTGTATAAACGCTTAATCTACAAGTTATTACTTCTTAAAAAATTAATATTCCGCGTACGCAATTATAAATTACTAATCGTTAATATTATACTACTAATTACTATTATTATTATCGTCCTCGTAGTTCTTACTACCTTTATACTCTATAAGGTGCACAGAGAAGTCTGCAGGCAATAGTGTGCCTATAAAGTGACATGCGGAGAAGAACTGTGTACGGGCAGCTTTGCGTTCCTTATTAGTATGGTTGGTTAACTAGCAGCCCTCTTTCTGGCAGACAAAGCACTTCTTCTTCCAGCGTAGCGTTATAAATTCACGTCTACTATTGTTACTATTAAAGCGCTAATTACCTCTATTACCTTAGCCTCCTCAGAATCCGCCTGCAAATCCGCCTTTACCTCTAAATCCTCTTCGAGTTCTTCCATTCCTATTGTTGTAGCGGCGGTCAAGATAGTACTAGTCTATAGCAATTATCTTACTCCCTATAAGCATTTGCCTTATTTACTAACGTGTAAGGTGCGTCTTAACTACAGACCGTAGGTCTGCAAAGAGTCCTTCGCAGATTATAGCTAGCTTAAAGAGTACTATTTTAAGTTCTAGAACTCCCTAGCACGCGTTAATAATAGTTATACGTAGGGTATCTTTACCTTTAAAGTTCTTACTAAGCGCGCGTTAGCATAATTATAGCTTATTAAGCAATATCTATAGCACCTTATATAAGCTCTTATTAGGGTTCTCTATGCGCGTACGGGCGAAGGTTATAGTTATCTAGTCTATATAGTAGTGTTAATAATAGACGTCGTAATTAAAGTGGTTCTTAATCACTGTGTACGCATTAGAAAAGCTATCACCTCTATCCATAACTTATATATAGAATATCTCTACTCGCCTAGTAAGAATACGGGGAAACACAGCGTGGAACTACTCTTTATAGATGTTCACCTGCTAACAGATGCTAAAGAAGATCTTAATTTTATTATTAAGCAGATTATACACATCTCCTGTGTATTTCTTATTATTATCCTAAAGCTTAGAGAACTGCGTGATTGTGTTAGCGTTAAGTTAGTCGTTACAGGACCAGCGCGGCGGTAGTGTTATATACAGGTTATGTAGTAGCTCTAGTGGTCTGCCCGGTACACCGTTCACAGGTTATTATGGAAACGGCGTGATTTCGCGATATGCAATCGCTAGCGGCCGTGCCTGTATTTACAGTCGCCATTACTGTAATTACGCATCTTGTTCCTACTATTGCCAAAACTAAGGTTCTCTAAGCGCACCACTCATGAAGTGCGGTTATTAACTATTATTACTCTATCTTAGTAGTTAGATTTCATCTATCTAGTGCATTAGTTATAGCTCTTGTGTTTTAAATTAGTTTCAAGCGTCATGTCCTACTCCGTGCTATTCGCTTCGCTATAATTACTCTTACTACTACCCGTCTTGCTACGAGTGCTCTAGCTACTATAACTACGGTGCATGTGTACTAGCTAGTAGACTATCCTACTATAGTAGTTACTGCTTAGCTATTAGAAGTGTCTATTTTACGTTCTACTGGCGCTTATATGCCCTTAATCGTTGGTCGAATATTATAGCTTTAAATTCCACAGGGTCCCATTCGGGAGTATTCTCTAGAGTAGATAGATTATAGAGGGAATTAGCAAGCCTCGCGCGGTTATTGCCTATATAGACTCCTCTATACCGTAGGACCATCTTTAGAGATTTTAGTATATCATAGTTAACCTTATAGAATAGCTCCTTTATCTATCCTTTAAAATCGCAATAGTAGTCTGCATATAGATCGTTATCCTAGGCTATTAATGCATTGTAATCGCGAATAATTTTAGTAACCTAGGTTATTACGTGCATCTCGTCTGCGTCTGTTAGTATAAGTACGTCCTAGAGAGATATGTTAACAGATTCTAGCGCCACTAGATATAGGCAGTCTCCCATAAGGTACTTTATAGTATATTTAGCCTAGCGCGAAGTAGCTTCCTAGCGTTTACTTAAGCTATGCTCTAACTAATTATCGCGTAGTTAAGCTTAAGCTTAAGCATTAGTATTATCTACTACGCTATCGCTGCTCTGGTTATCTACTATTATACTAGTAGTGTTAACTTATTATTAATGTAGTTGTCTCGTTGGTTAGTTGTTTCCGACGTGTGTTAGTATACGTAACTAGGTTGTCTAAAGACGTTCGTATAGTGAATTGTAATGCGTTGCTAACGCGCTTTATGTCCGTAGATTAGCCTAAACTAGTAGCTTTAGAGGTTAGTTAAGAGTGCTTCGTGTTATCTCTGTCTTGCTCTATTCTTAGCACAGTCTGCATCGACCCGAGATTTCTCACATCGGGTTATTAATAGCCTGTCTCTTCTTCCTTACTGTCTGTGATAGCTTCTCGCGATTACTAATTAGTGTTAGGAGGACTTGTTGCACTAGTGCTAAAAGGAAATACTTAATAACAAGTTACATTGGGTTAATTAATGCTTGTTTTTTCGTTCTATCTACTAAGGAGTGAAGTATATCGCGGGGTATAGAAGCTAGTCCCATATGGGGTTCGCTCCATACACATAGTGTTTCGCAACACGATAGAGGCCTTAATAACTATTAACAGAATGCTCGCTCCTCCGCACACGCACCTTCCTTATAACATGCCTAAGACCGTTGAAGTTGTTAATCCAACATAATCCGTTTTTAGTTCCTTTCCTTTTACTAGTAAGAGCCTATCTAATACTAATTAGTAATTACTTAAGGCGATCACAGATAGCAAGGTAGAAGAGACAAACTATTAACATCCTAATATAAGAAATCTTAGGACAAGACAAATGTGCTAAGAATAGAGCAAGGCAGAAATAACATAAAGCACTCTTAACCTCCCTCTAAGCTACTAGTTTAGGCTAATCCGCGGACATAGAGTGCGTTAGTAACGTATACTAATTTAGTATAAACATCTCTAAATAACCTAATTACGTACAACTATAATAAGTGCTAGAAATAACTAACTAGTAAGATAATACTAATAATGCGTTAACACACGTAAGCACGATAGTAAATAACTAAAGTAATATAAGCGCCGCGGAGGTAGTAGATACTTAGAATTAGCTACTTAATAAACTATTAGAGTATAGCATAAGCAAACGCGAGGAAGCTTCTTCCCTTTAAACTAAGTTTACTACTAAGCATCTTATAAAAGACTATCTATATATAGTCGCGCTTAATATTATTAATATATCCCTCTAGGATATACCTATACTAGCAGACGCAAACGGGACGCACGCGACAATCTAGGTTACTAAAATAGTTTATAACTATAACGTAGTAATAGTCTAGGATAATAAGCTTTTTAATAATTATAAAATAAACTTTAAGAGATAGATATAAGACCTATTCCTTAAGGTTAAGCAAAATACTCTAAAGTCCCTTAAGACTATACTATAAAATAGGGGAGTCTACACTAGTAACAACTGTGCTAGGGTAGTAGATTCCCTATACAAGACACTGGCTAGGGAAAACCCCCCAGAATGGGACCCTACAGAGTTTTAAGCGATGAAGTTCGACCACCGGTCTAGAGCGTACGAACGCTAAAGGAACACGCAACAGATAGCCCTCGCGGTCGAACAACCATAGCAGGCTAGCCCACTAGCTGGTACACGGCAACCGCAATCGCACATGCAGCTACCGCCGTCGTAGCAGGTCTTACAGGTCTTGTAATAAGGCAAGCAGTACAAAGCAAGACAAGACACTTAAAGCTAAAAGCTATAACTAGTATACTAGAGCCCTAATAGTTTAGAGTCGCTATATATAAGCAGTGCGCTTAGAGGACATTAACTTTAATAATAATAAGCACAAGATAAACGATTACAATAATAGTAACCCTAAACTTATATATAACTACTAGCAACCGCGTATTACAAAATTACGCTATTTCCGTAATAGCTAATAATTAGCATACTTAGTAGGCCATCTAAACTTCCCCACAACCCGTACAAGACGCTACCGCCACGATAGTCACGTAACAACAGGATTAACGCTAGCACGATCACGCAATTCTTAAAAATCTAGGATAATAGTAAAAAGTATACAAGAGACGCGTATAATCTTTTAAATAATAAGATTAAGATCTTCTTTAGCATCTGTTAGCAGGTCAACATTAAAGAGGAAGAGTTTCATGCGGTGTTTCCTCGTATTCTCACCGGACGCGCAGAGATGTTCTACATCCAGGTCGTACAGAGGGACGACAGCTTCGCCAGTGCGTACATGGCAATTAAGAACTATTTTAACCATAACGTCCACTATCAGCATTACTACACGGACTAGACTACTATAGGCTTTGCTCGCACACGAATAGAGAACCCTCAAAAGGGCCTGCACGAGGTATTACAGATCCTACTAGATAAGCTATAGCTATGCTAACGCGCGCTTAGGAAGAACTTTAAAAGTAAAAATACTTTACGTATAATAGTTATTAATACATGCTATAAAGTTCTTAAACTTAAAATAGTACTATTTAAGTCTGCCCTAATCTATAAAGGACTTTTTTTAGACTTATAGTCTATAATTAAGACGCACCTTGCACGTTAGCATATAATATAAATACTAATAGGGAGTAAGACGCTTACGAAGGACTAGTACTACCTAGACCACTGCTATAATAGTAATAGAAGAAATTAAGGGGGATTTAGAGGAGGATTTAGAGGAGGATTTAGAGGCGGAGGTAGATTTAGTGGTGGATTCCAAGGAGGCTAAGCAAGCAATAAAGGTAGTTAGCGCTTTAATAGCTATAAAAGCGCACGCGGATTTACGCCACGCTAAAAGAAGAAGTGTTTTGTCTGCTAAAAGGAAGGCTGCTAGTTAACTAACTATATAGATAAAGAACGTAAGGCCGCCCGCGCATAATTCTTTTCTGCATGTTAAGTCGGGCACCCTAGTTTCCGACACCCCCCATTTTCCGACACCCCGCCAAATTTCGCCGCTGCCACCACTCTACGTTGCGAATGTGCTCACAGCTTCATTAAATAATTTTGAAAAAGTATTAAAAAAATCGTATTTAAAGGATTTTAATCGCTTTCTTTATCTATACTTAAATTACGATTAAGATACCGTTGTGTTAGTTATTAATTCCGTGCTAAACGTCGCACTAATAATTACTTTACTTCCTCCTTAAAGCTACTCTCTTTCTTTATAATAATAACCCCTTGCTCTACGCTTCTTACCTTACGAATACATTAAGTAGGCTCTTAATTAGTTTAAGAGAGAACTTCTGTAAGACTTACGAAGAGATTGTTTAGATTAGTTACGACTTTATAGCGTTTTAGCAGGTTAGCTTGCTCTACCTACTTACGCAAGAAAGCAATCTTATAGTTTTATATAGTAACTATTATTAAGGTATAGTTAAACGCTATAGTAGTAAGCTAAATGCATTATCGTGTAGTTAGTAAGAAGTTCTTTTTAGAAAATAGCTTTATAACATCGCTGCCGCGTTGTGGCGTCCTAATATCTATGGTAGAAGGGGGTGGTGTTGACGGCCATTCGCGCACTACTACCTAGCGAGAACCTAAGGGCTTCCTTACGCTCTTAGGGTATAAGCCTGTTGCCTTCCACCTAGATCGGATGCACTGCTCTCGAAGGCCAATTTTACGTGCTTTTATATAAAATTCGAGAAACTTGGCCTTCCTAAGCTTTGTTTTATCTGTCTAAGCCGTATATTCGCTAATAAAGCGCCGATACGCCGCCTTCAGACTTAAGAAACAGCCCAAATCTAAAGGCTAGAGTAGATGTGAAGTATAAGTAAGGAAAAAAAGTAAGTAGATATTATTTAAGTAATATATAGTTATAAATTCGTCTAAAGTATAACTGCTATAGCCGTTAACGATAAGTAACCGTGCCTTAGAGGGATTATTAGGCTTAGTCTGTGGCAAAAACACCTTTTCTAGCCACTTGACAGCGATGTTATTACTCGTCTATTTATTTTGCGAAAAGGTAACATGCTAGCCTAGGTTCTAAGCTAAAAACTCCTTCTTAAACCACTGCTCCTAGATACTCTTAGCCTTAAAGATAATAAGGGGGTCTAGAGCAACGCCGAGCGTAGAGATATACTCTACTATAGAGGTCTAAGTGCGGGCATTTATTATCTTAACTAGTATAGCGTTTAGGCTCTCTTGCGAGGAGCCTATAACAAGCCTATTAATGTCCTAGCCCTTTATAATACTGCCCTCGTCGGCATTATACCTGCGCCGAGGGGGAATCTAGCTTATTATTTTATATAAGTTAAACAAGTGCCTAATATTTTTTAGAGTAGCCTTATTTACGCGTTCCTAGCTAGTCCGGCGACCTAACTTTAACTTAATAGCTAGGTAGCGTTATATAAAGTGACTAGTCTACTTCTTCCCTAGGTTCTTATAGTTACCTTATTACTTAAGAATAATAATTATAATAGCCTATACTTGCGCGTGCGTTAGCGTATAACTAAGGGCCTCTTACTAAAGAATCTATTTTTCTAAAAGCTCTTCTTAAATAGTTATAAGCTATTATTTACTGTCGTAAGCGTACTAATAGGGTTAGGCACTATTAAAGTGGCCGTAAAGAGTGTTACGTAGGACCCCGTGTTAGGTAGTAATAGTAGCTAAAGCGACCCTAGATTTAAGATCTATAAGCGCATTCTAGACATCTTCTTTTATATATTTAGCTATTTAAAGGTAGCGAAAATAGTGTAAAAAATATTTTTAAAATTAGCAAAGAATTAAGTTGTTTAAAGTTAATATTTAGTTATAGTGCATGGTGGGGGGCGAGGTTGCGGGGCTGTCGGAAACTATAGGGTGTCGGAAACTAGGGTGCCCGACTTACTTTACGGACACACAACCGCCTATAGACTTCTCCGTGTACCTTGCGGAGTATGAAGGAATTGAACACGCGACCTAGTATAACTAAGAAGGCTAGAGAGAAGAGGAAGTCTATAAGAATAAGAATAATAATAATAGCGTTATAGCTACGTACGTTAAATAATAATTCTTTAAGGAATAATGCCTCGTAAATTAAGTATTTCTACACTACATTTCTAGTAATAATATTTATAGTTAACGCGCACTATTAACACTAGCGTTGTAGTTTCTTATTAAGGACTAATACGCGCGATCCGTGTACTAGGGAATCCTGCCTAATACTGGCGCCGCTAATATATCCACGGTCGGCAGGGAGCAATACCTCGCGCTGACACGAAAAGACCTAACAGTCACGATAGACATATCCACGGCAGGAAAAGCGTCTATTAAATTTGGCAAGAGCAGTGTTACCGCGTCTATTAGCACCTCGCAGGTCTCTACAGAGATTAGAAAAATTAATTTCAAGGTGCTTAAAGCACCTACACCGTTCCTACTATACCTTGCAGATATAGACAGGTTAAATATCTATTTTAACAACACCACGGATAAGCTCGTACAAGGAGAACACCGCACCCTAGTAATCCGTAAATAGGGACATCTATGGTTTTATCTTAATAAGAGAGAGCGCGCAACAATGTTTCTAATAGAAACTAAGTTAAGATAGCTATATTACTAGTTTTGGCACCTAGCTATTATATAACTTATTAAGCTATTAAAGAACGCTAGTTATAATAACTTTAAAAAAAGAACTCTTAAAGAAATTATAAAATTTTATTATTATTATTAACTAAATAGCTCCGCACCGCGCTAATTTAAGTTTATTTTTAAAAATAACTACTACTTTAACGATAAAATACTTATTAATATAATATACTTAGGTAATAAGCCCGTACTATATGTAGTTAATACGTCTACTACGTTTTAAGGCGCGAAGTTCCTTAGCGCTATTTTAGCTAAGGAGACATGGCAGGCACTACGGATGTTATAGATTAACACCTACTAAGGCCCGCTAGATATTATTACACACGATACAGGCACTAACTTCGCGAGCGCAGAGTTCCGCGCTAAGGTAAAGATTATAGGAGTAACGTGTAAATAAGTGCCTACGGAGGCGCACTAGTCTATAGGCAAGACTAAGAGGTATCATGCGCCCCTACGCCGCGCATGGGATATACTCTATATCGAGCTCGCCAGCACTATGTCTAACAAAGCAATCCTTTAGATAACTATAAAAGCTATTAATAATATAGCTAGCCCTAATAGGCTAGTCTTAACTTTGCTAGTCTTTAGGGCGTACCTACGTATAACAACGGAGTTACTACTATTACTATTAATAGTTAAGCGTAGTAAAGCTATTTAAAAGGTAATAAAAACCTTATATAAAATTACTATAAAGCGCTAGGTCGCGGACGTCTTAAATACTTAAAATAGATTTACTTTTAAAGACGTACTTACACTCTTGCTATAAAGCAAGATTTTAATCTAAAAAGAAAGTAATAGCTAAAATAGCTTATATAAAATTGCTAGCATAGATAACCATAACGTTACTATTAATATAGTTAATAGTTTAATAATATTTAGATTAACTATTATTAAGCTATACTACAGACTAGACCACCTCTAGAGCGACCCTAATGCGCCACATGCACTGAATAAGCCACCTATAGATATGGAAGTACCTATGGCAGCGTAACCGCACAAGAGAGGCCGTCCTCCAGGATTAAAAAATAAGCGTAAGGCGAATGTGTATATAATAAAGAAGGAGGAGGCTAACTATAAGCTAGTAATTAAGCTACGTAATAATAAGATTATTACGGCCCTAAGCGCACCTTTTAAGGCGTCTAATAATTAAAAAAATAATAACCTTATAGGTCGTAAAGTGTTTAAGTTTAAACTATATAATAAGGAATTACACGATAGGATCTAAATTTTTAAATTACGTCTTATATAAAAGGTTAAAAGAAAAATAACTAAGCCTTATAAGAAACCCTATCTAGTTATTTAAGGCTACTAGAACTAAGGCAAAAAAGCTATATTAATATAATTTTAACTATTTAACGCTATAATTAGTATTTAATTATAGCCCTAGCGCCTGTACTTATATAACGTAAGATAACTATTAAGCTATGCGATATAATATAGGTATATCCTTAAGCGTAAATAAATTTCTAAAAAACGATTCTTGCATATTTCCTTTTAGAAATAGTGTTAAAATATCTAGAAGGCACGCTACTTTACGTAATTAAACTTTTATATAGAATCGCGGAGGCAGGCATTTATTAGTAGATAGCGTACTATAGACATTACTATAAGGAATTAGATATATTTATATTAACGTACAACCCTTACTTATTAGTTATAAATAAGGACGTAGACGCTTTTGGACTCGTTGGCATGTAGACTAATAATACCTTTATATTTAGAATAGCTATATTCTTGTTACCTAAAGAGAAAAAGCTTAAAGACGCATAGTTTTAATTAAAGCTAAAAACTCTCCTAACGCTAGACATGTAACTAGACTTTAATAGTTATACACTTAAAATAGAAATTAGTAAAGCAATCTTAAATCTTAAATAGAAAGGATAAGGAGGAAAGATTAAGCTTATAGATCTTAAGGCGCACGATCGCGCGTAATAGTACATAGAATAGCGTGCCTCTAGGGCGTACATTGCCTTAACGTGCTAATTAGAGACTTTTTTTAATTTATCTATAGCCGCGCAAGCGTAGCAACCTTTAAAAAAGAATATTAGGATGCTTAATAAGCGTCTTAAATAGTAAATAGAGAATCTCGACCACGGTCTACGCTACGTACCTATTAACTTTATTAACGCTAAGTTAATAGTCTTTATAGATAGCTTATTTACTAATAATAAGGACTTTAGTTCCTAGCTAGGCTTTATATTAATGCTTATTAGTAAGTCTATAGACGTTAAAAATACGTTTATAATTTATAGCTATATAATTTACTATAGCTTTATAAAATATAAACGCGTTACACGAAGCGTACTAGTTTTAGAAATTTATAGTATAGTTAATAGTTTTAATATTAGTATTGCTATTATAACTACCTTAAGGATAATTATAGAACGCCTTAAACTACTTATAATTCCCTTAGTTATCTGCACAGATTCGTACTCGCTATATAAGTATTTAGTAAAACTTAGGATAATGAAGGAAAAGCATTTTATAATTAATATTATAGCGCTACGCTAGTTACATAAGCGTCGCGAGATTATTAAGATCTACTAGATTAATAGTAAAGATAATCCTATAAACGCTTTTACTAAGGCATTACTAAACCACGCCCTTAAGCACCTTATTAACAGGAATAAGTTAATAGTCCGAGTGGAGGGCTAGGCATAGCGGCCAACAGGCTCTGATATTTAATGCTTTACACATAGTCAATATAGACACACGCAGTAACTACCGAGCTATCTAAAAAGAAAAGATTTCTAGTGTCGGATCATAGGTATTAGTAGATACATTAGCTACCTAATAATGCCTAACAGATCGCCTTAATCCTACTTCGGTCTTACTTAGACAAGAGCATGTACACTTCTGTAGCATCCACACGTAGACAATAATTATCTTGAATCTTCGAATGTAATCCGTTTTCAGTTCCTTTCCTTTCGCTAGTGAGAGCCTATCCAACATTAAGTGAGTGTTTAATTATTATACTGAATTTAAAATATAAAGAAATTAGTAAATATTAATAGTAGCTATATAATAATAGATTTTATTAGGTTCTATAATAGTAATAAGATACTACTATATTTCTATACTCTATATTTAACTTATACGCTTTAGCTATTAAATATGGTTAGTTTTAGTCTTTTAATAATAAATTGCACCTAGGAACTTATAAGTTACCATTATATAATATTTAAATAAATTCGTATTTATCAAAAGGTCTTCTATTTAATATTCTAGACTATTTAATTAAATATATTTACCTAAAATTTAATTTTTAGCTTATTTAAAACTACTAGCATATCGCTACTTAATCTTAAAAAATACTTTAAAAATTTAGAATATTAACACTAAATAGCTTTTAGTTATCTTAAACCTTAGCTTTGTGTTACTCTAGGGGGGACTAGCCTAAAGTAGAAATACTAGTACTTAAATCTATAAAAGATAACGTACTTTATAAGCGAGCCGTCATTATAAGCAAGCCGTTACCCTACTAAACTTTTCGTAACGCGTTACCTTGTAACAATAATAGCTTAACTACCTCCTACTTAAATACTTTATAACGAAGTAGATATCTTTCTCGCTATCTTAGCTATTAATAAAGGCTAGATCTAAAGTAAATAACGCGCTATAGTAATATATAACATCCCCTAAAGCATATTAAGTAACTAATGCGTAAAAATTACTGCGCGATGTAATTATTAGCCTAAATTAAAAAAGCTTACTAAGCTAGAAGAGGAGGTAATTATTAGGCATATACTTAATCTAGATTTATAAAGGTTTACGCCTACCCTAGCTACTATATAAGATATAGTAAATAACCTACTTACTAAGTATAGGGCTAGCTAGATTAGTTAACTATAGCCACGTAACTTTATTAAGTGAATAGATTACCTTACTATATAATTTAATTAACTATATAATTATTAGAGAGCTCTATATAAAGATCTAAACATAATTAAGGCGTAGTTTAAGCTTATAACGCGTACTAAAGCTACCTATAGTATTTATAATTAAGATACCTATAACTTTAATAAAATAAGCTTTATAATGGGCAGGATATTATCTTAGCTTATTATTATAAATTTAAAGAGATAAGATAGCCTAAAAGTAATATAGTTAAATAATTATAAGTAAACTATAATAATCTATAAAATTAATACTACTAGCTAAGTAATCCCGCCCTTTATTATCTTCCCTAGCTAGTATTACCTCTCTACCTAGTATAAGAATAATAATATACCACGCGACTAGGCTTTTGCTATTAGTAATAGTAACTAGACTACTAATAAGCTGAGAGTAGCGTAGCTAAAGTACTTTATTAAGTATATAGTAGAGCATAGAATAGGCGCGCATTAGCTACTTATACTTAATAGCTATAAGTGTCACGATGCCTATATATACTATCCTATGCCTTATAACAATAGCTATCATCACTTATTCCTTTTAGGGATGTATAGCGGCGTAGTATAGGGCGACGTATATTATAATAAGAGCTATAACTCGCTCGAATTTTAAGAGATGTATAAGGACAATAATATCTATACTCTTTATATACTATTATATTTATTATACCCTTTATAGCTACTTAATATTAGCTACTTTTTACTGTTAAAGCGCGCATATAGCTACTAGATTAAGAGACTAATATGTAACTATATTAATTATATTATAAAGCTAGGATTTCTACTAGCCTTGTGCGTAGCCTATAAGTAGTTAATTATAAAAGAAAATATTTATACAAGCTTTTAAGGCGCTAGCCTAGTTCTATATAACCTAAAGGCAGTAATATTAAAGCTTAATATTAAGCTTTATACGCTAACGCCACCTTTATTAAAGGTTGCTTTATAAAAAGCCTAAATACTAGGTAACGCGCGTAAGCTAGAGGCTTAATTAATATTAGTTTATAATAAAATTTAAAAGTATAAAAGCTTATTACATAATTTTATTATTATAGAACTTAATTAGTTTAAAAGGGGCGATAAGGTAATAGGTTATAAAAGTACGCTTATACGCGATTAGATTAAGAGGTTTAAAAAGGCTAATAAGGCTACTATAACACGTAGAAGTTAAAAAGGAAATAAATATAGTAGTATAGCACCCTAATAAGGATAGAGATATAGGAGATTATTACTTAAAAGCATATTAAGTAGTAACTAGAGAGTAAACCGTATTAAGCTAGGACGTAATTAGGTACTAGTTAGTAGGCTTTAACGCGCTATAGCTACTATAAAGAGACTAGGTATAATGCGCGAACGTGTATAAAGTATAATATAAATACTATTTAATCTAGGATAGTAATCGTGTATAATTATTATATCGAGTTGTTGAGCTAGATCGCTGTAAAGGCAATAGAAGGTTGGTGGGATAACGACTCGCTTATAATAACGGCTCGCTTATAATGTACGTTATGAACTTTTATAAGTTAAAAAAGATTCTTTACACCCTCCACCACCTAGTAGCATAAAATAAACTTATCTACTGTAAATTAGAGGGCGTAAAGGATATCCTAAGAGAGAGAGAAAAGTCCTTTATAAAGAGGAGAGTTCTGCCTTTATAGTAATACGAAAAATACTATAAAGATGCTGCTTTCTAGTTACTACGCATACGAAAGGAGATAAAAGTAAAATATAAAGTATTTAAGGACCTTAAGCGTTAAGAGGAGCTTATAAAAACTAATAAAAAGTAACTTTAATAGAATAATAATCTACGTAAGGAAAGGCTAAAAGATAAAAAACGTATAAAAAAAGATAGCTAAATTAGTGCGTAAAAAGGAGCTAGCTAAGCTAGCTTCTTAAAAAGCTAAACGCGTAGCTACAAAATAATACTAAAAAGAACCTTATAATACTGAAAAAGCTTTATAATTATTTAAAGAAGTAATAAAAAGGCTTTAAAGCTAGTAATTAAAAATTAAAAGCGTGTATAATATACTAAGGCTATTATAGCTAGCGTGTTATTTAATATTTCTTTAACTATATAACTTACTATAATTAACTCTTGCAACCACCCTACTCATTAACTAAAATAGTATATATAAGATAAAAATATCGCATAAATGCAGAGAGTACTCTAATAAAAAAATCGTATAATATTATATGTTTTACATAGCTGTAGAGCTTTATGTTTGCAATTGCTAATATACTGCTAAGTCGGGCGTTGCACGCACAGACACGATATCGTGTCTTGGCAGCTAATGCACGCCGTCACCTCATGCACACGCAATACCATAATTAGGTTAATAAAGACAAGGCTGTAGAGCTCTATATAAAAGCAATTATCGTAAGATTTTCTGGATTTAAAGTCTTTTAGAGCTATAGATAATCGTTATCTAATTAGATTATAAATATCTACTTAGTATTTTAACTAGATAGCTACTATGCGATAATAGCGTTAATAGCGTAACTACTACTATATTAATATATATAAGTGCCAGCATAGATTTCTTCCTCTTTATAACCTTATACGTAGCTTTTAAGTCTCTCTAACTTCTCTTTTTAGTAATTTAAGAAGTTTTTAAAGTTATTATTAAGTCTTATAAGCTTATTAATAAAAGTTTTATTTAGTAGCTTACTTAGCTCTTTTCTTAGCACGTGTAGTTTTAGTTATTACTAATGTAAAACGCCTTTTTTATAGTAAATAAGCTTTAAGCTATTTTTTTGCTGTTTATATTTCTTATTACTAACTTTTTTAGAGTAATAATTATTTCGTTTAAGCTTTTTATTAACTAAGAGAATCGTGTGCTCTTTATATTTAAGTAAGTAATTAGAAAATAGCTTTTTTATACTATTACTTAGGCTACTCTAATAGTAAAGTTTTACTGTAAAAAGGGCCCAGACTACGGATCACTCAATCTACCAACAGTACTAAGGCGATCCCTTAGGGAGGGAAGAGAAGGGCTGGGGCGAGGGGGATAAATAGGGTGAAAACCCTAACAGCGCTAGTCGAGCGCTGTCGAGTACTGTCAAAGGCTATCAACAGCTCTCGACTCACGCTTCGTGACACTCACTCTTTATTTAACGCTATTTCACATTTTTAAGAACTTTTAAAGGTCCTTATTTTTATACTTTAAAAGTTACTTTTATATAAAAATTAAGTATATTATCTAGCTAAGCTTACGTAACTCTATAGTTATAATATTCTTAATAATAAAATATAATAATTACTTTACATTGCGCTAATTTAATACGCTAAGTACTAATATAAAACCTTTTTATAATCTTACCTTTAGAAAGGGCTTTTTATTGAATTACTTACGGATAAGTATAGGATTTTATAGCGAGATATTTATATACTTAAAAGTTTTAGTAATTAATTATAGCGTAGCTAACGTAGTCTAGACCCTCTAGAAAAGTATAAAAAGCTTTTTTTAATAATTATTAATAGTTCTAGCTTTTATATAGATAGGCATTACGCTCGTTAAAGAAGGTAGTTAAAAAAAACTTAAATATATATACGTTAAGAGGCTATAACGTATACGTTAAATAAGGGGAAAGTATAGTAAAGAGAATCCTATTCTAGTTATAATAATTAATAAAATCTATAGTAATATAAAACCTATAGCTATTAAGAATTAAGAGTTAGTATACTTATTAAGCCTTTTCAGCCTTTTTTTATATTTAACAATTAAATACTTATTAAAGCTATTAAAGGCCTATGTTATTATTTAATTAGCTAGAGGGCGATGAGGTAATGAAAATTTTATAATAATAATAAAAATGTTTTACTTAGCTTAATTATAGGTTTTTAGCATAACATTAATAAATTAATAATAAAACAATAGTAGAACTATTAGCGAATATAAAAAGTAGCAAACTTACGCGTAAAACTTAAAAAGTGTATAGCTTAGATCTTTAACTTGCTAGGTCATTAGTCTAAGTAGCTAGTTTATATAGAGTTCTAAAAAGAAAGGTAAATAAAAGAGGAGTAGCATAATTCCACTATAAAGCTTTAATAAATATTTAAAAATAACTATTTACTTGCAACGTGACTCGTGCAAGTACCTATAAAAAAAAGCAGCGTAATTCTACTATAAAGCTTTAATAAATATTTAAAAGTAATTATTTACTTATAACGTGACTCGCGCGAGTACCTACGTATATAAATAAATAAAAAATAGGTAGCTATAAGATTATAGCGCCTAGCTAGTAAAGGCTTATTTACTTATAGGCTTATTATAATCTATGCTTTAATATTCCCTAAAAAGATTAAAGCAGGGTTTAATACCCATTTTTTATATTTAGGCTTAGTGAATTATACCTTTTACAAATTGTTTTTAACTTAGCCCTTAATTTTACTAATTTCTTTACTTATAGGCTTATTATAAAGCTTATAAGACACTTCTCCCTAAAACACGTACTAAGAGTAGTTATACTTTATAAGCTTTTATTGATACTAGCTATTTACTCTATATAAGTACTTATAGCTTATATTAAGAGTGTGCTTTCTAAGCGTAGCATATATACTTATATACTTAGTTATTTAGCTAAGCTATGCCAGCTAGCAAGTATATCTTTTTAAAAATAAAGTTACTACTATACCTAGTTATAATAGGTTATTAAGCTTGTTTAAGTCTACTTATAGTTATATTATAATACTAAATATAGGAAATCTCTTATTAGTAGTATACTTTTGATTTTTAAAACATTTAAGAGTATAGCGTTAGCGTGTGCGTAGTTTCATTTAAATAACTATTTAGTTATATCTATTGCTTTGCTACTTTATAGGCGTAAGGTAACTTCTTTATATATATATTGTACCTGCTCCTTTTAATTCTTATTACTTCAATAGAAATTATTCTTAAGTTCTCTAATTAGCGCCTATAACGTCTACTACTTACTTAACTATAATATTATAGTATAGATCTGGTTCTAGAGTACTTAAAAATTTATTATAAACTAATTATAAATAGTAAACTCTAACTTATAGCGCTTAAATTATGATATATAAAGTTTAGTTTTAGTATTTAAGTCTAGTAGCTCTGAAACATAGTTATATATATATATTTATTTAAGAGTTTTAAAGTTAATATAATTTTATATCCCTTAAGCTTTTACGTGGTACTTAAGCTACACATACTAAAGTAAAAATAAAGTATAATTTATAAATTAGTTACTTATTAAGAGCTTTATAGTAGTTATTATACAGTTTAGCTTTACTAAAATATAAGCGTTAAGACGTAAGCGTAAGAATAATAAAAAGTAGAGAATAGTTTATTACTATAATTATTAATTAGTATAAAGTAAGTATATAATACAATATTATAAAAGTACTAGACTTATAATTATAGCGTATAGTTATAAAAATTAAAAAGCGTATAAATAAAGTCTATTAAGAAAAGGAAGTTTTACTAAGACGTCTAACTATTTATAGATTTAGGGGATTGCGTGCTTAGCTACTTAGCCACTTAGCTACTTGGCTGCTTGGCTTAACTAGCTAGCGAAGTAAGCTCTAGCAAGGAGCTAGTAAGCCTTTTGCAACAATTAGGTCTATATTAGTAGAGATATGTCGCGTTAAAAATGGGGCGCCGCATTAGTGCGCGTGCATGAGGTGACGGCGTGCATCAGCTGCCAAGACACGGTAAGGATGACGTGCAATTGTTTCTCTCTATCTACGTATAGACAGTGATAGGGCTGACGCCATTCTCAACCACAACTATGGTAACCTTCGAGGAAGGCGCGGTTCCTATCGAATATCCGCTGAATACCTTCTTGGTCGTCTTCATGTGGCAGGTCCGTACGTGGCTTCAGGCCTCGAGTGAGCATGACCATGGCGAGGTGGCGGTAGCCCTTGGGGTACTCTAACATCTCGCTCGACATCACCAGCGGTGGGTTGGTAGTAGGTCCGGGGAAGGCGGTGACAAGGCGGTCTCTAACGTACGTCGACTCGAGGCTTAGCATTCGCCAGGGCCCGTTATCCGTAATCTTTTCCAGACGGCTCGCAAGACGCATATGGGAAGCCAACTCATATTCAACGCCGCCGATCGTAACCCCACTGGTGACGAGGCAGAATGCCTCGCTGATGGCGCGTCGTCCATGGACGCGTATGTCGACAGGGTCAAAGGACGAGTGGATGATGTTGACTTTGCTTTTGTGCATTATGGCTGACTTGTGCAAGAATACTTCTACGTCACCCTCGTACCTGTTTTTAATTAGCTCGAGCCACTTGTATAGATACAAGAAAGAGAAAACGGGGCGAAGTTTATACCAGGCAACGTTGACATAAGTCTTAGACCCATCTGGGTGGAATGCTGCACGGCACAAATCCCATTGAGCCGTGTCTCGATAATAACGCTCTCGCTTAAGGAGATTGGCGATTTCAGGTATGTCTGAGCCTTCGTTTTCCATTCTCATAGCTGCGGTGTTGGGAAGACAGTGGAAATGTGGAATACTTGGGTAGGACGCCGGGCTTGCAGGTTACGACATAAATATGAAATAAGTTGCAGCCGGAAGTGAACAGGAGTAAACGCGACATATTTTCTAGGTCAAATGATGAATCTTATGCGCCACATCACCTTCATACTCGTGTGGCATAGCGGTTGAGGTAGGATTTTCGCGACACTCTGATGCTGATCAATTGATGTTAGGCTGAGCCAGCTCACCGCGTTGAATCCGCGCATCACCGCGCACAAATTCCGCAGCTTTGTAACATATGCTTATTCCGGAAGATGTGGAAAGATTGTTGTTGAGTGACTTACAAAGAACCTGCGTGCAGCTGAGCGTGTGCTTACGGTACCGGCTGGAACCACACGAAGCTTGAGCGTTTAGTTAGTTTCACACCGCTCAGCCCACACTTGACACCGTACATGATCGAATGTACTTTGTTCTCAGAGTAGAGTGGGGCTATATCTGACTGTGTCTGACTGATAAGAGTCTTGGGAGTAATTGCAGCACATTGGCGACGATTGCGATGTTCGGAGATCGTCAATGCTTGCATAATCGATTCTTGGGGAACTCTCGCAACGCAGCGCATCGTTGTAGCTGAACATAGTGGTGACCATGGTATCTACATTTGCCGACTGAAGCGTGCCGGCCACAGTATTCGAGTTAGTCGGGATTTTAACTGTATCTGCATCAATAATTTTGGGTACAAGCACTAAGGAAACTCGGTGACATGCCTATTTGGTGCATGCGCAACTAGGGACCTACCACATCTTACTGGTGATTCACGCTCGGCCGAACGGTGTTGAAGGGCGCGATTTGACCAGAAACGGAACTCTTGTTCGCTCTGCGGTCAAAGTCGGAAGACTCGGAGGCTTCTGGGGTGCGGTGTGTCGCAGATCGCTGTCACAAGAGGTGGTATGATGAGTGGGACTCCAATACCGGGATGCATCTCACCAAAAAGACGTCCTTGATACGGTGTGTTGCTCATTCTTCATCGACGTACGATAAGCGCAGTCTGTTACTGTAGTACAATGTCATGGAATACATAAAGAGCTTTCCTGCTGTTTAGTGCTCTCCTCATGCTTCATTGATTAGGGGATTACTCTCCCATGAATAATTGCAAGTCGTTGACTTGATTGAGCCATGACTTCTCCTGTTCATGTTCTTCTTTTCCCACATGGCCACGAGGATGCCCTGGCTGCCATTCATGACTTGAATGTGCGGTCCAGGACACAAGCCCAGCTTCGGACCTTTCTTGCCACTATCGTAACGGTCCTTCGCGAGCAAACGAGCGCCCTGGATGGCTCCGAGCGTGCCAACATTGGCGAGTTCGAAGACATCGTGGAGCTTGCGGAGCGATATGGTATTCAACAACGCCCGAATGTGATTGTGGAAATGGTTCTGTCCACCATAATTCAAATCGGCCAGTTGGTTCTGTCAGTTCGATCCGCTTCCGGACAAGCATATACTAGCATGGAACTTGACTGACACAATACAGGCTTGCGGAAGACCAGCCCTCCGTCCTGTTGGGTGGAGCCCGGCACGAATCGATACCTATCGGATACGGCTTCGGGACAATCGCAGCTGCCGTTGCTGCCTCGGCAAGCAATACGGATGCCGTAATCAAGCTAGGCGTAGAAGCACTGGCTGTCTCCTTCCGCTTGTCCACTTATCTCCAGAGAATGGCGAAGGGCATCGAAGAGACAGATGGCACTTGGGCGCGGGTTGTTTCGAGTTCCGACCTAACGGCGGTTGAAAGGCAGCTTGATCAGGTCAATATATCGCGAGGAATGCTCCATCGAGCGTACATTGCACAAGTTTTCTCTGCCAATACCGTCGTATTTGGCCCTCCTTCAACCATGGACGCTCTCGAGAAGACGGCTTCCATCGGAACAGTCACTTCTCCTTCTTTGCCCTATCGGTGCCCGATGTACGGCTCACATCTGCCACTGACAGACGTGGCTCAGCTGGCTCGCGTCTCGCCATCGCTCGATGCGCACCTGGCTCGGAGATCGATGTATTCCATGCATTCTGGTGGTGGCATTTCTCAAACAGGAACCTTCGGCGAGCTCTTGCGCAAGGCCGTAGAGCAAGTGATACTCAATCCCATACGGTTTGAACAATCGATCGAGGTTGTTGCAGCGGAACTTGGACAGACAGAGAGTGCTGACGTCGTCGTTACCACAATTGGCTCGAGCTTGGAGGGTTCTGAAGTTCAACGCCTATTCCAAAAACACGGTGTAGACGCCCAGTTGGCGGAGCCTAAACCACTACCGCAGCCTTACGGCGATGATCTCAGCCAGATCCCGTTCGATGCGATTGCCGTTGTTGGTATGTCGGGTCGCTTTCCCGACAGCGACACGTTGGATGAGTTCTGGTGCCTTTTGGAGTCGGGGACCACAACGCACCAGGAAATCCCGCCGTCTCGTTTCAGCGTGGAGGACTTCTACGATCCGTCCGGCGCGAAGCACAACGCTCTGCTCGCACGCCACGGCTGCTTCATCAAGAAGCCTGGGGATTTCGACCATCGGCTGTTCAACATCTCTCCTCGCGAGGCACTCCAGATGGACCCGGTGCAGCGGATGCTACTAATGACCACATATGAGTCACTGGAGATGGCAGGGTACTCGCCTGCTGTTGCGGTTGATGGCGAACAGACGCCGCCACGGATAGCGACGTACTTTGGACAGACGATCGACGATTGGAAGTCCATCAACGATCAACAAGGTATTGACACCCATTACCTCCCTGGCATCAACCGCGGCTTTGGACCCGGTCGTTTGTGCCACTATTTCCAATGGGCAGGAGGCTTTTACAGCATCGATACAGGCTGCTCTTCAAGTGCTACCGGTCTCTGTCTCGCTCGCGACGCGCTTGCTGCAGGTCAGTGCGATGCGGCGGTGGTGGGTGGTGGCACCTTTCTCAATGCACCTGAATGGTTTGCTGGTTTGAGTCAGGGCGGTTTCCTGTCACGCACGGGTGCGTGCAAGACATATTCGGATCAAGCAGACGGATACTGCCGAGGAGAGGGCGTTGCCGTCGTCGTGTTGAAGCGCCTCGCAGACGCTGTCAAGGCGAAGGACAACGTGCTGGCGGTGCTGGCGGGTGCATCGCGCAACTCTAACGCGGGCTCTGGATCCATTACCTATCCCGGCGAGCAGGCCCAAGAAGCGCTTTACCGTCGTGTCATGAGGCAGGCGGCTGTCCGTCCCCACGAGGTGGATGTCGTCGAGATGCACGGCACTGGGACGCAGGCCGGCGACAAAGTTGAGACAACGGCAGTGCAAAAGGTGTTCGCATCGCGGACTGAGCGGAAGCGAGAAACGCCGCTGATCGTGGGCGCAGTCAAAGCCAACATCGGACACAGTGAAGCCGCAGCGGGTGTCGTTTCGTTGATCAAGGCCGTGTTGATGCTGCAAAGAAGCACCATCCCTCCACAGCCTGGCCAACCCTTCAACCTCAACCCGAAACTTGTCCCACTGCTAGGCGACGACATCCAACTCGCCAACGGCCAACCATGGCCCCGTCGCGGAGAAGCTCCTCGTTACATATTTGTGAATAATTTTGATGCAGCCGGCGGCAACGTGAGCTTGCTTCTGCATGATGTGCCATCCTTCGCGGTGCCAGCACAGCAGGTGCAGTCTGATGGAAGAACTCATCATGTTGTAGCAGTGTCCGGAAGAACTCAGACGGCTTTGGAGGCGAACAAGACCCGGCTCCGTGAATATCTCATCAAGCGCCCTGAGACACACCTTCCCCATCTCGCCTACACAACCACAGCGCGACGCATACATCAAGTGCAGCGCAATGCATTCGTGGCAAACTCTATTCCGGACCTGTTGCGTCAACTAGAACGCCCGGCGTCACCAGTTGCTAACGCTACGTCGGTAGTATTCACCTTCACAGGCCAGGGCGCCCAGCATGTGGGCATGGGAGGCCAGCTCTACCGTACCTCGCCCATGTTCCGACGTCTACTGGACTCGTACCAGGTCCTCTGCGATGCTCAGGGACTGGATTGCCGGTTCCTCGATGTCATCCATGAATCGGGGGAGGCGACCTCCACTGGCCCAAACACGGAACGCAATCTACAAGTAGCCACCGTGGCGCTTGAGATAGCCCTCGCCCATTACTGGCAATCTCTTGGCTTGCGTCCCGGACTCCTCATCGGTCATAGTCTTGGAGAGTATGCGGCACTTTGCACCGCTGGCGTGCTATCCGTGGGTGATGCCCTCGCCCTGGCCTACGAGCGGGCCACGCTCATCTTCAAGTGCCCCCCGTCTGAGGCTGGCATGTTGGCTGTTGGTCTTCCTGTAAGTACCATCAAGTACAGACTACGGGATTCGGCAGCGACCATGGGATGTGAGATATGTTGTGTGAATGGCCCGGCGAGCACAGTAGTTGGCGGACCGATTCCGGCTATTGTGGCTCTTCAGGAGTACCTCAAGCAGAATGACAACGTACCCGTTACCCGACTGCGAGTGTCCCATGCGTTCCACACACGCCAGATGGACTCCATTCTGGATGATCTCAAGCACAGTGCATCACGAATCAGCTTCCACGCTCCTACTATGCCAGTCGCTTCGACGCTGCTAGGTCGGATTGTGAAGCCCGGCGAAGAGGGAGTCTTCAACGCAAATTATGTGCGACGACATACCCGGGAGCCCGTGGCCTTCCTGGACGCAGTGCGAGCCTGCGAATCTCAAGGTCTCATTCAGGATCAGTCCTTTGTCGTCGAGATCGGTCCTCATCCGATCTGCATTGGGCTCTTGACTTCGTCGTTGGAGACAGCGCGCCCGAGCACCCAAGCTTCCATTCGTCGGGGCCGTGATGAATGGGAGTCAGTCTCCCAATGCCTTGCTGCTGCGCATAGCGCACAGCTCCCTATCTCATGGGCGGAGTTCCACAAGGATCATCTGGATGGTCTTCGCTTGATGAGCGATCTACCGACCTATGCATTCGAACTAAAAAGCTTCTGGCACTCGTACAAGAGCCCCGAATTGTCCAGCAATGCATCCAATGTCGTATCTGATTCCTCTCCGCCAGCGAGATCAAGGCTTTCGTTGACATCGTTGCACTCAGTTGAGCAGGTACGAAAGGACGGACAAAAGCTACTTGCAACATTCGCGGCTGATTTAACCGACCCTCACCTTGCGAAAGCCATCGGCGGCCATGTTGTCGACAGCGTAGCCATCTGCCCAGCCAGCATTTTCATGGACATGGGCTACACTGCGGCAGCATACCTTGAAAGGGAAAGTAGCAACGTAGCGACTCCGTTCTTGGCCAGCTACGAGCTGACGAGTCTGAACATGACCAACCCATTGGTGCTTCGCGAAGGTGAACAACCACCACACGTCTCCGTGGAAGCGGTGCTTGACCTGCCGACAAATATCGTCTCAGTCCGCTTCATGTCTCGTCGTCAAGATAAGGCCAGTTCACCCACCAAGGAGCACGGCTCCTGCGTAATCCATTTGAGCCAGCCCGAGAGTCAATACCTGAAGGAATGGTCGCGAATGCAGCCACTGGTGAAGGCTCGACTGCATGCACTTGATACTGCGGGGCGTAGAGAGGTTCATGCGTTGGGCAGACGGCTGTTCTACAAGATATTCTCGGAGATTGTCGATTACTCCGCTCCGTACCATACGGTGGAGGAAGCCAATATCGCGGCTGACTTCCACGACGCCTCCATTATCCTCCAACAGCCTGTCACCTCGGATCTTGGCACGTTTACTTGCAACCCCTTTGTCATAGACGGCCTCGTTCACGTGGCTGGCTTCCTGCTCAACTCGGATTTGCGGAAGCCCAAGAATGTAGTCCACATTGCCAACCACATCGGAGCGTTGCGCATCGTCGGCGATCTGATATCCAATGGACCATACCGCGCCTATGCGACCATTCGGGAACAAGACGCCAAATCGGGTACCAGCATCTGTGATGTGTACTTGATCGATCGCCAGGAGAAACTCGTCGCTCTTTGCACTGACATATGCTTCAAGCAGCTCGAGCGTGACTTCTTCGCGATGCTGACGGGTTCTGCTCGTGCAGTCTCCCCGAAACCGCGTCAGAAAGCCATTGTTCCCAGTCGAGTCCAGCAGGCTCAAGCCGACCTGTCAAGTTCCTCAATCTCGTCCTCAGAGGCGGACGATTCGAGCACATTCTCAGATGTGTCGAGCGTGTCTTCGGAAACACTAGACCTCGCGACAGAGCTATTCGAAGCAGTAGCGGGGCGCAGTGGTGTCAGCGTTGCCGAGCTGAAGAAGGCTATGGGTACGACGTTCCAAGATTTGGGTGTCGACTCACAGATGAGCATATCCATCATCGCAGATTTCCAGAAAGCCACTGCAGTCGAGCTACCGGCGGCCTTCTTCGCCAATTTCCCAACGCCAGCTGACGCCCAAAAGGAGCTGGGTAGCGAGGGAATGGGTGATGAGGGTGTGCCGGCCAAGAAGCAACTGAACCAGGCGCCAGCTCCGGCCGCAGCCCCAGCCAAACGCAAAAACACAAAAGCCCAAGCCGGTCCCAGCAGTGTTCTTTTCCGTCTTGTCTCCGAAGCACTCGGCCTAGATGCTAGTGATCTCACGCCTTCAACCACGTTTGAGGATATCGGTATGGACTCAATGCTCAGCATCAAGATCATATCCACGTTCCAAGCAGAGACAGGGGTTGAGCTGCCAGCAGCTTTCTTCTCCGAGTACCCAACCATAGGGGCTGCACGGGAAGAGTTGGATGGCCCTGCGGATGCGCCTACCTCTGTTGAACAGCGGGAAGGCCCATCTCCCGTGAAGAAAGAGCCCGTTCCAGTCACTGCTCCCGTGAAGTCCAGTGCTGAGTCGGCGCGCCAGCAAAGAATCGACAACGCTGTCTCACGAGCAGTCCTGATCCAGGGCAAGTCCAAATCACGCGCCGCTCCATTGTTCATGACGACCGATGGCTCGGGAACAGTAGAGTCCTACATCCATCTTAGCGCGCTTCCAGAAGGCCGTCGGATCTATGCCCTTGAGTCGCCCTTCCTAGAGACCCCCGATGTCTTCGACCTGTCAATCGAGGAAATGGCATCAATCTTCATCCGTTCCATTCGCAAGATCCAGCCTCAAGGGCCGTATCTGATCGGCGGTTGGTCCGCAGGGTCGATCTATGCGTATGAGGTCGCTCACCGCCTTATGCGCGAAGGCGAGGAGATACTGGCGCTCATCATCCTCGACATGCGCGCGCCCTCACTCATCCCCACCGCCATCGTTACGACTGACTTCGTCGATAAGCTCGGCACGTTCGAGGGCATTAACCGCGCTCGGGACTTGCCGGAAGATCTCTCCGTCAAGGAGAAGGCCCACCTCATGGCGACATGCCGCGCGCTCTCGCGCTACGACGCGCCCACCTTCCCTGCCGACCGGCAGCCGCGCCAGGTCGCGGTCGTGTGGGCGCGTCTCGGTCTCGACAATCGGCCGGATGCTCCTAAGGCGAACATGCTTCGTCCTGGGCTCGAGCTTGGTAAGCCCCTAGCCGAAATGAACCTGGAGGAGTTCCAGTACTACTTCAACTCGTGGTTCTATGGTCGGCGTGACCAGTTTGGCAAGAATGGCTGGGAGGAGTTTGTTGGAGAACATATTGAGGTGTACGACGTGGATGGAGGTACGTAATACTGCTCACCCTTCCTCTGGGAAATCCGTTGACTGACTTGCTTACTAGATCATTTCTCCATGATGTGTCCGCCATTTGCTGGCGCGGTGGGTCAGATTGTTGCAGCTACTGTTGCGAAGGCAGTCGAAGAGGAAGCATAGAGGAAGGACTTAGATTTCTTAGTATAGATGCAGTATAGATTCATCCAAGCTTTCTTTGCATACCGGTCCCCACCGTCTGCTTGCAATAGTCCGAGCTCAGGCACGCGAGAATTGGTCACGGTTTCCATCTTGGCCACGACTTTTATGCATCCAACAATACTTTTGTTTGCTCGCATGGTACATCGTGATGCCGGTTTCGTTTTTGAAATAACGTGGAAAGTCGGGTGAATCATTTCCGGGGACGAGTTTCGCCAGCTGTTTCTGTTTTTGAGTTCATTCAGTATCGCGAAACAATCTCCCCTGAACTAACGATCTGCATTCAGACCGACTCCAAGAACGGAACCACTGCAATGAACAGCGGTGAGGCCCACTGTCTGGTATAAAAAGCCATCTCAATGCAGAAAGGAGGCGCAGTCGGCGGATCATTAAAGAGCTCGGCGGAGTCTATTATTTTTCCGACGCGAGCCCGTGGGGACACGGAACGCAAATTGGCGCGCATAAGGCTTGTCATTACCGAGTCCGATCAGGCAGGCACTGGACATCCGGTATGCGAGAGATACTTGTAGATTGGTGAAACAATATGGACAACAGCAGGTCTGCGAGTCTCGCCTGCTCGCGTGGGAGAGGGAATGGCTGACTGCAAGGCGCGGTGGGCGGTGGGCGTTGGGCGTTGTGGAGGCTCTGGAGGCTCTGGAATGACCCCAGTCGAGGCTTCTAAATTAGGGCTCGATGGTCAGGGTCTCCTTCCACAAACTGCAGGACGACAGCGTGCTGACGGTGTGTGGCGAAACGACGACCCAGAGATTGCACGCAGGTCCAACTGTGGCTTTCCCAACATCAGCGGCCCGCATTGCGTGCATCTTAACTTTTTTCGGCAGCTCGTGTGTGTGTGTGTGTGGGTTGGAGCGTGTGACGCGCCTGCTACGGTTGCTTGTACCCCTCCCTCGCGACTTGCCTGTTCGGCAAGAGCCCCTCTCCAGTCGCAGTGCAGCAGCAGCACTCGACCTCATTCACAACTCTGACCGCCACGAGGTAAATCTCGCACGCCGTCCGTCGCCCCGCCGTCTGCCGAGGCTGCTTGGGAAACAATTTGGGCGCTGTGGGCCAGTCAACGCGCGCCCTGCAGTCTTTCCGGAGGCTGAAACGGTGCAAGGTCCATCCTGCGAGCACCCGCTGGCACAAGTCTTGCACCAGCTCGTTTACTACACCAAGCGGATCTCCCTGGCCTCCTACTGTCTCGCACCCGTACTCCACTTCCCCGACCGGCGGACTATGTATACGCCCGCCCGACACCCTCCATCATGAAAGCCACAAATCTCCCTCACTCGCCTCCTGTTATCGCTGCCGCTGCCGCCGACGACCTCGCTCCCCGCCTGCAGGCACTCGCGACCTCGAACCCCACTACCCAAAAGACGGCATCCGACTTGCTGGACGCAAGCCTCGGTACCCCCTGTCGCCCGAGCACAAACAATAAGAAGGCCGACCTTACCGCCAGCACCGTGTCCCAAGAAGCACCTGCTCTCACACAGGACACGACGGCGACTATTCACTCTGAGCAAGTACTCTCGCCAGTCACCGACGACATCCCAGCAGACGCGTCTTCAACTATGGGCAAAGCAATGGGCAGTCCCACCTCCACCGACTCGCGGCGCCCGTCAACCCCTCGCGCCCAGACGGACCCCTCGCCCTCCTTCGACGCCCTCCCTACACACAACCAGCGAGCTCGAAACCGATCGCCATACTCGCGTTCACACCTCCGCTCCTCCAGCGGACCTAGCTCAGTAGTCGCTCCACCCATGATGCGGGCACACTCGCTTCCCACGGTCATGAACCCGTCCGGCCACCTTGCCTTGTCTCCCTCCCCAGTACCAGGCCGACCATCTTCTCCGCTCCGCTCTCCCAAGCGCAATCGGAGCCCGCGAGGTCAAGCCACCCTCTACGAGGATTCATATGCACACTCCGGAGTACCTAGTGTGTGTGACATCTCCGAGGATGCGGAGCTCGAATTGACCCCCAAGGTTGGAACCATGCAGCCTTCGCCCATCTCATCCCTTTACAGCAGCAGCGGTTCCTTGTCTAGGCGAAGGAGGCCCGCCTCTCCGCTCCACCAAGTCGCCTTTGGGGGAGCTCCGATGGCACCGCCTGTCCGGACGCCTACATCGGGCTTGCCTTCGCCATTGCTGTCGGCCGCCAAGTTCAATGAGCCCTTCCCAGGCATGAACTCTCACTATCCTTCCTCACTCACGTCATCGTCTGTACCGTCTACACCGACCTCAATGCGCTCCCGCAGCCCCTCAATCTCGTCTCTCGAGACCATTCCGGATACACCAGATGCGGAAGAGGAGGCCATCGAGGCAGACCGCATTGCCAAGCTGAAGGCCGCAGCTGAACGCGAGGAAGAGAGCGAGGGTGGCCGGCGATCGAGCCTCGACGTCCCGGGCGGCAGTGGCCGCGTCTTTGGATTCGGCAAGCGTGACTCTAGGAAGCGCTGGAGTGTCTGCGGTGCTGAGAGGCGCCAAGACCTTGACTTGGAGACGATCTGGGAAGACTAAAGGCTGTCACGCATGCCGTGCCTCTTTTCTTCTCTGTACTATGCCTCATCAAGCCTACAGGACCCTGCATTTCTCTGGCGTTGGGATGTATCTATCTCAGGCTTTTGGCCTGTTTTCTCCTTTTTTTAATGGGTAGCATTCTCTTTCTCTCAATCATTGCTCCAGTTCTCTTCGGCGTTCGCTCGATACGCTGATAGGGATGTGAGCCCCCCCCCCCGGATTTGTTTTCACGTTCAAAGGTATATGCTCATGATGGCATCTGATGAATTTGTATGTTTAGCGAGATACCCTTCGATGAAGGAGCATGGTGTTTGGAATGCGAGAAAGCTTTTACAGGCCACGCTACCACCGACTGCTGGAGCTGGATACTGTACCAAATGCATACATATATGAAATTGTTCGAGTCACATCAATTGCTCTTGGTATTTGAAACGGATTCGCTGTGACGGCAGGTGAGACTTGGTCTGTTTGGTACACAGTGTTCACACAGGAAATTCCTTGGCTGTTTGGAACTGTCGTTGTGTTCATTGAAATGATGTTGAGCAGCAATGGCGGGTGGGAGGGCTGTGTGCGAGGATGGTGTCAGGAGGGAAAGAGCGAGGCTCTGCGATGGCATCATGGGCGCGTGAGTTTCGCGTCGCGACCTCCTACCCCTCTTCCTACACTTGTTCCAGCCTGCTCGTCCCAGACTCTCAGTCTTGTACATCATTGTACATGTCGCGGCACGACGTTCGACGAAGCTCAATTACGAGCAGGCTTTCGAGGAGCGAAATATGGACTCTCGACGGTGTTCGTTTTCCATGACGTCGGGCGCTTGAAGAGAATAAGGACAACGAGAACATACACGTGTAAGCTATACCGGACTAGAATGTTTCGCGAAAACTTCTGTGTGTGTTTCCGGCCTTGGAAGAGCTATTCTCGTCGTCCGGCCTGGGTACTCCTTCACACGTGAGCTCGGGAAAGTCAACCAATTGCAAGCAGCGACGCTGATCCTTGTTTACTTATTCTACACAGGCACGGAACTGTGTGCCTGCCGTTTCGCATAGCTACTGCCAATAACATCGTACATCAAGCTTGCGGCTGAACGCCGCTATTTCGCTAACATCGCGACTGGTGAGGCTGTGGGTTAGTATGTGCGTCTTGGCCATGAGTATTACCGGATTCGGATGCACTACGACTTTATGTGTTTGCACGGGCAAGGCTGAGCACGGAGAACTTCAGCCGCTGAAGATTTCTCCTGATGTGGTTAGGGCGAAGGTAACAAGGTAATTCGCGATTTTGATGGTCGATATAAGAATGGTAAACCACACAATGCTCACAGTATTATTATCCACCCTCTCGGCAAGATGCTCTACTCTTCGTTTTTGAAGACGGTTGTTTTAGTCCAGGCGCAGGCCTTGCTTTTGACTGAAGCCCGCTCTATGATCCAGACACGCGATGGTTCCATCAATTGGACTGAATGCCCAACGGCTATCACGGATGTGAATGGTGTGCCTTCTGATTGTGGGACGCTCGCTGTGCCTCTAGATTACACGGATTTGGACTCCGGGAAAAAGCTGAACTTGACCCTGATCAGGATCAAAGCAGCGATCCAGCCTTCCAAAGGTAACATACTCATCAATCCCGGAGGCCCGGGGATCGGTGGCTTTCAGTATCTATCCGGCGCCGATGCTCCGATTATCTTGAGGTGCGTAATCTGCATGGACATCCCTTGAGATGAAGCTAACATCGTGTAGCATGACTGGTGGGCAACATGATCTTATTGGGTTCGATTACAGGTTCGTGTTCAGATGGTACAGTCCTTTAGATTAGTACTCACACTACCCAGAGGTACTGGAGACACACTGCCCGTCACCTGCTACGACCCCAAAAGCATATACGACCAAGTCGAAGTCCTCAGATCCACAGTCATGGTCCCTGCTTTGACCAATGCGTCGAGCTCAGCATTGGGCGAACTCTGGGCAATAAGTGGCGCCAACGCGATACGCTGCGCCAGAGAAGCGAAGGACGTCTTGCCGTTGGTGAGCACGGCCTTCACTGCGAGAGACTACATACAGGTGGTGGATGCTTTAGGCGAGGATGGCATGCTACGGTACTGGGGTAAGTTTACAAACTCTCGTCGATCAACATTTTTGTAAGATGGAGGTGACTGATCCGTACAGGCCATTCTTACGGAACCCAACTCGGCGCCACCATCGCAGCCATGTTCCCCGAGCGCATCCACAGAATGGTCATCGATGGCGTCGTAAACCCCCACGAGTACACCGACGGCTGGGAGTACGACCCCGTCCCAGCGGGCGACCTCGCTCTCGAACAGTTCCTCAAATCCTGCGTCGCTGCCGGACCCGACGTCTGCCTTCTCGCAAGGGACAACGCCACAGTCGCCTCCCTCACCACGAAAATCACAGACCTTCTCGACGAAGTCCGCGTCGAACCCATCCTTATGGGCTCCAACGTGACCAGCGAGCTCGTCGGCCCCGGCGAACTCATCAGCGTGCTCAACAACGGATTCCGCATCGCCCAAGCCCTCGCGCCCTACATCGCCGCCTGGCTCGACGCCGTCTTCCGCCGGAACCTCACAGCGTACCACGCCGCGCGCGCCGTGCTTTTCGCAGGTGACGAAGCAGCGGGACCATTCGGCGGTGCCAGTGCCGGGATCAGCACCATAGCGATTCGATGCGCAGACTCAACGTTCCGCGCGGACAAGCTAGACGGTGAAGTGCGACGACGAGTGGAAAAGCTAGAGAGTATGAGCCACTTGTTTGGCGACAGCTACCCGGCGTCGTATCTCTCGTGTGCGCGGTGGAAAGTCAAGGGCAAAGAGCAGTATACGGGCGACTACAAAGCTAAGACGAAATACCCAATGTTTATTATAGGGAGCCCATATGATTTGCGCACGCCGCTTTCTTCGGCGAAGAATGTGAGTGCGGGGTTTGAGGGGAGTGTGGTGTTGCAGCATAATGGGTTGGGCGTAAGTTCACTTTCTCTCTTTTCCCCCTTTCTTCATTGCTCTGCTAGGTTTGTGGGTGAAGAAATGGGGGCATATGAATGGTACGCTAATGAGATGATAGCATACGGTGCGCTACTCACCAGGCCAGTGCGCTATTAATGCTGTCCGCGCGTACTTCAACAACGGAACGCTGCCTGAGGAGGGCACGGTGTGTGAGCCGGACTTCGACATTTTCTCGGGGCACTCACTACGGGAGTCGTTCTTGCCGGAGGGGCTGGGGAACGGGACGAATGGAACAGCGGCGAAGCCGGGTGCGAATGCACCGTTGGAGTTTGAATCTGGTGCTGCGGCGGGAAGGGTGGGATGGACTTTAAGATGGGTCGTTCTCAGTTTGGCGGTTTTCAGAGCAGCGTGGGGGATGTGAGCTGATGGAGTTGATCGATCGGCGCTGGGACATAGTTTGGGTTCTGGGATGTGTTGTAGTCCTGGGCTGGGTGCGAGTTGCTGGCTTTGGAGGTGTACGATACGATGGTGATAGACAGCGCTAGGTTTACATAATCAAACTCATGTATAAATCTAGAGCAAATTCCCCATCTAGGGTAAAAGATGCGAGAATCGAGGTTTGGTACGAAAGTACAATAGCATTGCGTGGCGAGGTCTGGCTCCGCGGATGCATTGTCGCAAGGCCGGTGAGGTCGGGGCTGGCGAAACGATTACTCCGTCTTGGTCATCATACATGTGATGTAGAGCTTGTTGTTATGGACTGCGCTGTTTATGCGGGGTTGCTTGTGGGGCTTGATACTTCAGGTGCTCTCCGTGATCAACAGTCTGTTTTAAAAGCTGGAAAAATCCACTGTTATTATTAAGATTGCTATACTAAGCTTCCGTCAGGTTGAAAAAAGTCGTACGAAACTCGTGCGAAGCGGATAAGCATGCGCTCCACTCCTCGTCCATCGGACCTGGTATGGAGATCACTTCGGAGATGGCGCTGACCCTAGATTTTCCCCGGCCTGCACCGCAAACTGCGGTGCGAGCCGTTTGTACAATGGCGTCACAGCGGTACTTCACCGTTTTGCAACTAAGTTTTGGTATAGGAACCATTGTCTTTCTAAGATTGGGTACTTTTGCGTTGTATTTACGTAAGATTTCATCCACATCACTACCATGTCCGCGAAACCCTTCGTCGTGATTATTCCTGGTGCCTCACAGAACCCTACTCATTTTGGGCATCTCGCACATCTGTTGCAGCTAGCTGGGTACCCCACCTACTCCGCGATTCTACCCTCGGTGGGTGCTACCGGATACGCGTTCCTCCGATTATATAAATCTATATATAAATCTAATCTCCTTCAGTGTTCGTCAGAAGTCGGAGCAAAGCTCTAATTTGCCATTTCTATATGACCCGTGTGCGGCAGATTTTGGCCATGCGGGGGATAGCTATCTATAATAATTCTTAACAATTACTTAGCTAATAATGCGCTAGAACTACTTTTTAATATAACTATATCCTTAACTTAAGAAAACTCCTTTTAATAGTGTATCGGCGCAGGTCACTCAAAGGATCGATGTTGGCGTATCTCCTAGCAGAGGCATGTGGGAGTGCGTGTATAAGAATGTAGCCTCGAATGAATTAAGTGCCTATAGGCCTGGTACGAAAGGATACGGAAAAGGTACTGAACTACAAAAGCCCCAAGCTCCTCTAAATACACCTCTTCCCAGATGGCTAGCTAGCACATAACTGCCATAGGTTGACCGTCGGTCTGATGGATCCGAAATAGGTCCGAATCGGATTCGTAGTTCCCCATCGGTCTGATAGATCCGAAATTGGTCCGATACGGATGAGTGTCGGTTTTCGGATGATCTCGAATCCTGTCTTGACTGGCCAAGGGTTCTCGTGTCGACGAGCGATTGTTCCTGTTACAAATAGAGGACTAGGTGCTTATCTAGGATTTACTTAACCTAAATACGAGAGAATTTTTATCCTAGCTTACTATAGTAGTAGATAAAGATAATTCTTTATAGGCTAAGCGTAATAAATAACTAATTAGTTAAAAGTAGGCTATCCATTTTATTAAGCGTTAGTTAGACCTTATAATAAAGTTTAATTAAAAGTACGATTATAAACGAACCCTTTATGTAAGGGGGTTCGAATGCGCTGAAGATGATACTAGGAACGCCCTTAATTAATGGTGTTGGATTTTGGACAGGTTCAGGGAAACTCGACGCAGAGGATTATTTGGGAGATAGTGGAGGTGGAGCTGAGGGACCGGGCGACATATGAGATCGACGGGGTGCCGGCGCCGGTTATGCGTTGAATATTCCCAGCGTCAAGCGCTCTTTTGAAAATTATCATACAGACGGATTCATGAAATCGGTACCTTTGTAAACATAACGCACAGTCGTAGCTGCTTTTTCACGGCTGTTTCCTAGTTCAGACTAGCGTCATCTGCGTACATTGTGTATCCATTCATGAGTCTACACCGCGTAACGCCATCTGCGCATTGTGACCACGTTTAACGATTGGCAGTTAGATCTCGACAGCTATGCCATACAATTGAGGCTTTCGGTGATGTGCCTGCCGAAAATAAGGTGGCAGTGTTGAGAGCAAAGCGTAAAGCTATCTCAAATGCAGGGTAGTGAAGAAGAGCTGAGAACCAACGAAGAGCGCTGAAAAGTTATACACCCTCTACGGAGCAATAGACTGCAGATAAATCATGAGTTTAGGAATTCCTGAATGGTGCCCTAGAACAGGCAGTTCTTGAAGATTGCCGATGAACTTCGATACATTGGTAGAGTTCCCTCGGCTCTGCAATCTCGGTGTTGATTGCAACTATATCGTTACAGATGCTTGGTAGCTTGACTCTTACGTCAAGCTGAAAGTTGGACGTTGTATTACATAACCTGGGTAACACGCTGGCTATTTACTCTAGTCCTTATGGTCATCTTTTAATGAAGTGACTGCCGAGGTATGAGCTGGGGACAGGAATACATACATAGGCTCGAGTGTATGGGCAGGAGTCCGCGGTGCCTGACCCTTGCTCATGCCGTCGTCTAAAGATCTAATCGTGATTCAGGCTTTCCGGGCGTAGCTTCAGGGGCTCAGTTATACGTCGCATCGTCGCGTACTCCAGATGGATGGGCAAATCGGTGCAGGAGCGGCACCCGCGCCCTCCGACCACCACGAGGGCAAATACGGACGTAAGAACAAAGCTTCCGGATGAATCGGACGATGGCCAATCTTAAATTCTACTTGAAATGGGCTCAAGAACAGTTATGTTTTTATCGCAGCCAATTTCTGAGAGCCCCGCATCCAATCACCAGTCGCACCTTCTCTCTTGGCACTCCCTCCTTTCCTCCCTAGCCCGAAATGCTCACCTCCGCTTCCGCCGCACCTAGCGATTCGCATTCTCCTCTCCCACCTGAATTCGTGCGTATCAAGATGGTTTCCGGCGACGTTGAGCCCTTTCCGCCGCTGCAGACGGACCACCTGTCCAAGGACAAGAGAGGGAATGGCAAGAATGGAACCGTGCGGCGGCGGAAGAGCAGCGGACTGGGCGCTGAGTTGCCGGGGGATACCAGCGTGCCTGCGTTTGCGACGCTAGGGAGCCCACCGGCGACCCCAACAGAGCCGACTGTACGTGTCTAAATCCCAACAGAGAAGCATTGGGGCGCTGACAGAGCACAGCGCGAGAAATCTGGCCGCCGCTCGAAGCGCCGCTCTGTGTGGCGCGCACTCTCCAAATACAAACGCATCTGTATGCGGCACACCTGGGTCTTCCCTCTCACGCTGGTCGTCATCATCCTCTCCCTCTACCTCGTCAAGCCGTCGCCTAAGAACCCTATATCCGCCGCTCTGTTCCTCTCCTACCCGCTTCCGCGAGCGCCCGGCTCAGACCCCGCCGAACCCATCCAGTATGGCAAAGGCGCACGCGACTTCGCCTTCGTCGGCTTCTATACTATAGTCTTCTCTTTCACGCGCGAATTCCTCATGCAGCGCTTCATCCGACCCATTGCGATTCGCTGCGGCATCAAGAATCGCGCCAAGCAGGCCAGGTTCATGGAGCAGTTCTACACGGCCATGTACTTCGCCGTATACGGACCATTCGGCTTATACGTTATGAGCAGGACGCCTATCTGGTACTTCAATACTACGGCCATGTACGAGGGATTTCCGCACAAGACGCACGAGGCCATCTTCAAAGCATATTATCTGTTGCAGGCGAGCTACTGGGCGCAACAGATGCTCGTATTACTCTTAGGCCTAGAGAAGCCGCGCAAGGATTTCAAAGAATTCGTCGCGCATCACATCATCACCCTGACCTTGATTTGGTGCAGTTACCGCTTCCACTTCACATACATGGGTCTCGCCATTTACATCACCATGGATATTTCCGATTTCTTCCTTGCCGTAAGCCTCACAATAGACTCCGGTAGTGAACCCTGCTGACACGATGATAGACGTCAAAAATCCTCAACTACCTCGATTCGCCTATCACGGGCCCGTACTTCTTCGTCTTCATGTGCGTTTGGGGCTATTTACGCCACTACGTCAACCTGCGCGTCCTCTACTCCATCTTGACCGAGTTCAAGACCGTCGGTCCTTACGAGCTCAACTGGGAAACGCAGCAGTACAAGTGCTGGATCTCGCAGATCATCACGTTTGCGCTACTTGCTGCTCTGCAGGCCGTCAACCTGTTCTGGTGGTTCCTGATTTGCCGCATCGCCTACCGCTTCATCCGGTATAGCACCGCCGATGACGATAGGAGCGAGTACGAAGAGAGTGACACTGAAGAGACGACCGAGAAGAAGGGCGACAAGAAGAGTGCCAAGAAGACTCCTAATGGTAAGGCGAACGGCAACGACGTCGCGAACGGCACGCCCAAGGTGTTTCTGAACGGCGAAGAGATCTCGACACCGGACAAACCCACCAGCGGAAGTGACACGGGTAGCATCGGGTCGAGAATACGCGACAGGAAGAAGACCCAGCAGTAGAGCGTCTCACGGCAACCGCGGGCGTCGAGTATTGAGACGATGAGACCATGTTTGGATGTGGCATGTTGCATATGTGGAACCGGTTCTTCCAACCCCTTCATAAATATTGTAAGCTTAGCCTGTTTGTCTTCTTCCTTGATGAGGTTCGCTCGCTCCTGGCTCGGTTTCGGAGACGACCGTTTTGGATGAACTTTCTTTCGCTTTGTACTTCGCTTCTGTAGGGCTACTTGGGTATGTAGATATTTAATGACTAAAGATGTTGACGTACAGGTGTTGTCTATCGTGCTTGCAGTCTGTGTGAAGGAGGCAGGAATGATCGTCCTGTTTTGGAGATGGGAGAGGCGGTGGACTGGACGCCGCTGCATAAGCATGGAGTAGTTATGAATTAGCCGGGATAGCAGCGCGCGGATGCACTCAGCCCTCGTTCCATTCGCACAATCCCCCAATAGACCCTGCAATCTGCGAAACCTTTCATACACAGTTTTCCGAATCCGCCTGCGGTGTCAATCATTTCATATCGACCCTCTAGCACATGATGGAGACGCAATCTTGAGACAGTGTGCTTTGGGTGAGGTATTTAGGGCAGCTGGCTCTCGCGTAGAGCCAATGTTGGGTGTTGGATCACGCTTCCTGGGATAACACGCTGGCTGTTTATCCTAGTCCTTATAGCCAACTTTTAGCTCTACACGAGAGCCTGGTGGTAGGATTATACGGAGGACGACATACATGGTTTCTATGTCAGATGGCTGCGTTACCTTTTATGTTAGACTTGTGCGTAGAGGATGCTCAGGAGTCAGTCGTTGGGCTTTAGCAGGGAAAGCTTTAGGTATTGGTTTACTGTGGTCATGGAATGGGATGTATATGGATCGCAAGAAAACCCCTTCAAGTTTGATTCAGTGTTGTGTCCATAAGACACTCAGTGCTTGCTTTCCTCACCGGACGGCGCAACTGCCACGGCTCTGGGCCTTACGCACGAGATGGAGACTTGCCAATATCCTAATCGGGCAACCGACCAAACTCCGTTGATTGCAGCAGAAAACCTGTGTATAAAGTGATGGGTGGTCCGTGCAGAGGCTAGCAAATATCTTAATTAGGTGAGGGGTGGCCTGTGCAGAGGCTGGCAAACATACTAATCGGGTAGCTAAGTTTGACCCGTCGATTGCTGTAAAAAAGCTGTGTGAAAAAGGAGGGTAGGAAGGTGAGAGTGTGTCCGCCCACGCGTGAGCTTCTAATGGCCTAATCAGGCAATAGACCTGTTTCCGTTGATTCTAGCAAGAAACCTGTGCAGAAAATCGATCAGGTGAACAAAATTGCTTTTCTGTTGAGATATTTCATTGGGGCGCTGCCTTGCGCGGCACCACGGACGTACTGTGGGAAATAACCTGTGGAAAAAAGCGAGGGGTGATCTGTACAGAGAGAGGATGGCAAACATCCTAATCGAGTAGGTACTCAATTTCATCGATCGCAGTAAATTCGTGAATAAAACACGGGTGTTTCAAACTGCCTACTTGAGTAGCGGTGGCTTGCTTGTGGTGAAAATGGAAGTGGTCTGTGCTTATGGCAGATCGATAAGATCGATCTGATAAGCTCCGAGTTCGGAGGGGAGGAACCGACTTCGAGGGTACCGCTTACCGGCCTAACCCTCATCTAGCACGAGCCTGTATGCAATCTATCTATACCGCACGACAGAGGCACAGCTTGAACAGTGTACAAAACGTCGCGATTTTTTGTTTAGAAGCGTCACCGAGAATGGCCCACCCAGGTACCCTCCACCGTTACGCCAAAAAGCTCACAGCATTCGAGCACGCTCCGCAACACTCCAGCTCAACGAACAATGCCTCCAACCTCATTCTTTGGATCGGTGGCCTTGGAGACGGCCCCCTCAGCGTGCATTATCCTACCGCAATCGCGAAGGCACTACCCAGCAACTGGAGCCTCGCGGAGGTACTACTTTCCTCAGCGTACGATGGCTGGGGAACAGGCAGCCTCGCGCGTGATGCCAAAGAAATCGCGAGCTGCGTCTCCTACTTCAAGGACTTGCGTCACTCTATCAAGATCGTCCTCATGGGCCACTCAACCGGGTCTCAAGACCTTATGGAATATCTCGTCGGACCCAACTCTGACTCTCATATCCCCGTTGAAGGCGCGATTTTTCAGGCTGGAGTGAGTGATCGCCAGGGCTGGGCAGCTGTCGTCGCAGACGACGAGGAGCTGAAGAAGAGCTTGAAGGACACGATTGAGTTAGCGAAGAAGTGGGTTGAGCAAGGCGACGGTGATGCAATTTTGCAGAGGAAGGGGAACAAGATGCTGGAAATGTTTGAGAGTCCTTGCACGGCGTATCGCGCGAATAGCCTCTTGTCCTACGGCGGCGATGATGATTATTTCAGCACTGATTTCCCGGATGAGGTGTACAAGAATACCTTTGGGAAAATACCGAAGAATACCGCAGTGATGTTTTTGTGGGGAAGCGAAGATCCGTACATTCCGACGGGAGTGGACAAGTGGAACACACTGAAAAAGTGGGCGGGGTTCGTGAAGGAGGGTGGTGCGAAGGTAGATGAGGCGAATGGTGGTGTGGTTAAAGGTGCGACGCATAATCTGAATGGTGATCCGGAGGATGTAGTGCAAGATCTAGTCCAAAGGGTGGTGAGATTTGTTGAGGGCATATAGATCGTAGTGTTGCTATAGTCCGGCCGTGCGAGGCTCAAAACTAAAGCATAACTCTGAGGAGTCTGATGGGTGGCGTACGTGGCGCAAGTCAGACATTGCAAGGACTTCGATGGCGTAGCCGGGTAAAGAGATAGACAGACGATTTGGGGCGCGGACGCGGCACAGCAATATGGTACATGCTTATGTATGATCGTCGGATCTTGACATGCGGTGCACTGCGCATTGAAATAGATTCTATGTAATTTCAGATGATGCTAACAAACTTAATCCTCGCCTCCCTCCTTCTCCTTCTCATCTACCTCCTCACCAGAAACAAACCCCTAGAGCGATGGCGTTTCCTCATCAACGGACGCCGCATGCTCATCGACCTCTGTTCAATAGTCCTCCTTCCCTATCCACACAAATCGCCCTGCATGACTGACACGCTCTCAATACAAAGACACTCCCTTCTCCATCAACATACCCAGCAACCGCCTCCACATCGACTCCACCACCGCTCACTGGAAAGATTTCACCAACTCTAGTCTGAACCACCTTTCCAGCCATGCGTGGTCAAAGCAGCACTTCCAGCCCCATTGGGCGTTGGGTATGAGTAGGCGGATCAGAGAGATGTGGATGGGATGCCTGTTATTAGAGCTATTAGGACGATGACAAATTAGTGGGGTGGTTTGAAACCGAAGTATATGAAGATCATGGAAGAGGAGGTTAGTGAGGCTTTGAGAGCGGGAGATCGAGGGAAAGGTAATGTTATCGGGTGCTGGCTAGGGTATTGAGCTAATCGATCGTAGGCTCGAGTAGGATTGCGCCGTTGGAGACGGTTCTGCAGTTTTCGTCGCGGATGAATATTTTTATGATATTTGGCGAGCATACAGGTGCGTATATGTCCGTGTCTGATGGAAAGATGGTGTTTTGACGGGTGCTAGCGAATAATCTGGAGTTTGTCGATCGCGGATTGAAATATATTAATGAAGCGACACTGGTATCAGAAGCAGCGAGAAGCTTCCCGGTTTTCCTTGTGCCGTAAGTGTAGACACAATGTTGTGGCTTAGGAACTGACGGATGGAAGACTTTTCGCGCGGCTGATTTGTGGTCGCAACCAGAACCGGGAGTATGTCTTGCGCGTGGTTGAATCCGAAGTGAAACGGTACCGTTCGAAAGGCTAGTCCACTGAAAAGCCGGTCAGTATGCATGTGATATGGTCGCCTCGACTCTAATCGCTATTAGTCCTCCATCCTCGAAGGACTTGTTCAGCATCTACCCTCAGCCACGAACACCCGCATAGAACACGATATGAACACGCCTTTCGTGTCGTCCATCACAGCCACCGCAATTGTATATCTGCACTCATACACAACGAAAATTTTGCGTGACTGGCTGCGTACAGCGTGCAACCCACCTCCTCCAAGACATCCACACGCGGCCCTTTCTCCTACCAGCCCTCCGCACCGAGCTTTCAACCGCTTTGTCCGACTCCACTGCGGATTTTTCCAGCGCCAAATTCCCACTCCTGGAGTCACTGTTCGTAGAGTCCATGCGCGTTCACTGCTTCCTCTCCACAGTAATCCACCACGTATCCCTCAAGCTCTTCATTTTCCACGACGGCTACACCGTGCCTAAGGGCGAGATCGTTGAGTTCTTCCAGTACCGCACAATGCACGATGAAACGCTGTACTCAGAGCCAGGTACCTTTGATGCGAACAGACATGTGGAAAATGGGCGCAAGGCCACGGAGGTTGGGCGCGAGTGGCCGTTTTGGGGGAATGCGAAGATGGCGTGTCCAGGGAGATTTCATGTTAGTAATGTGGTAAACTTGATCGCAATTTACTTTGTTATGAAATATGATTGAGAGATTGGGGATGAGAAGGCGATGAACTTCCATTTTAGGAATGTTGAGGTGCCGAGACCGGGGGCGAAGGCTATTGTGAGGAAGAGGGAGTGAGGCGTGCCGAGTGCGTGAGGCCAGAGCTCATGTACGGTGGCTCCGCTCACTAGAGTATTTTAGGTTGATAGAGTAGGCCAACGGTATTAGCGCATTGGGGCCATCCTTGCTCTGCTTTTTAAAGGAGCTCGCGGGACCCTCTTGCCCTTATTCTTGGAGGTTGGTGCGATCCTAACTGACATCTGTCGGTGCGTGTCTTTGCTGGACGGAGTATTTGATAGCCCGTACCCTACCAGCAAGATCTTCAGTATTGCATCCTGAGTGCGCTCTCGTAAAGTCTGTGATATGCCAAACAAGAGTTGGCGACAGTCCTCCATTGACTCGGACGCGATAGCATTGACATCCACGACGATGTATGCCAGCTTGAAAAGGGCGAGATTGGCCACGAGCATAGAAGTCTACTCTTCTATCGAATTGGCCGCATCGAAAGCTCGGATTCACGAGGATAAGCCGATGTCCGTGTGCTGGGATGGGGCTTTGCTTAGAGACTGGGCAATCAAGCTCTTTATGACTTCAAAGATGTTGTACTTTTTAATTCCTGTGGACTTCTGTGGAATGATCCAGAACATAGAGGTGTGCGATTGAAGTAGTTGTTCGATCACGCCGACAAAGAAGTCGTGGATGTTGAGTCGGTCCCGGAACGTTGCCGTCAGTGATGGAAGAAGATGAAGTCGATCGGTCCCATGTTAAGGGTTGTTGCGAATTCCAAAATGGTGCACATTTGCCCGAGGTTACTCGATGCACTCTACGCAGCAAAAAAGCATACTCGTAAGCCACTTTATGATCGATGGTGCATTTAGTGGAAACAAAGGAGAGGGCTTGATCGAATTGTACTTCTGAAAGTTGATGGCGAATGTCCACCTGGGTAGTCTGGATATCTTGCTTCATCACGAACAACTCTTGTAAAAGTGTCAGTTCGGATAAGGCTTGTCTCGTCCTGAGCTGTTGGGTGAGAGCCATCACATCGGACATTTGCATGCTGAAAGCTCTCAAATCACCCTTGGCATAGTTTTGCTGTGCAAGCGTATTGAGCTGGTGCTGTATTTCGTCCAATTGATTCTGTACACTCGCCCGAAAGTCTTGCTGCACATGTTTCTCGTTGCGCATCTCTTCGTGCATATCTCTTTGCTCAGCTTGGCTTCCCACTGTTGCAAGGTCCGTCACTTTAACGAGGGTCTTGTTGATGTCTTCGATTACGTCCTGGTACCTTAACGCCGCAGGTCTGGTGACGGACTGGACAGCCCTCGAAAATGAGCTAGATGTATACCAGTCTAATGCTAGGCATAAAAAAGTCATGATGTGGCAGTTCAGTGTCACGATGGTGTCCTTCATCTTCTCTGTTGGGTACAATGATTCGGCGAGCTCGATCCGTAATAGAGCTTCCCCGACTCCACTAAGTGCACTGACAATGGTAGACCCAAGCCGCTCATGCTCGAGAACAGTCTACATCTGTGTAAAAATCTATTTAATCGACCAATAAGGATGCTTACCCCAAAAACCAATTTCAGCGAGCCCCACGCCAAAGATACGTACTCTGGATGGTGCTGAACCATCACATCCAACACTTTTCCATAATATGCGACCCGCTTTGAGAACGATGTGATGAGTTGAAATGTCTTTGAGTCACCTTTCTCGTTGTCGTAGCGACGCTGAGCTCTGACAACTTCGTCGACGACATCTTGTAGCCTTGTTGCCCTAAGATCATCGATCCATAATTGTTTCGTAGATTGAGATGCCAACTTCTTTTTGAAGTTACGCTCTTCTCAAACGTGGATTGAGCTCCAGCAGCGGTGCTACATTGATGAGGCTGTTAGTCCCATCTCCGAGGCAGTGGATTCAGTAGCTCACGGAAATCGGTACCATGATGACGTCATGGCAGAGACACCAGCTACCAATTTACCAGACGAACTGCCACATCTATATGCTATGCTTTTAGACGATGAAGGATCGAGATGTTGATACCATAGGTATCGTACAAGAGCATGCGACGCAGTGGAGTCTCGAACACAGCCGACTTGCGGGAAGCTGAAAGGTGGTCACTGTATTACTCATCCGATTTACCAGGGTCCTTGTGGCCTACTTTCTTCCTTACACGATGAAGTCGACTTCGTGTCCCTCCAATCGGCTTTCGCAACAGCCCGTGCAAAATAGGGGCGTTCACTCAGCCTCACGCAAAGCAGAATGGTTGCCGCCCATCTTCAGCCTGGCCCGCCGTGTGCGATCCATTCTACACATTCCCGCCTTTGACATTTGTCGCAGTAAAATTGCGTTGTATTGAAGTGTTGTGTTGTCTGTGTTGTGTTCCTGCTGCGCTCTCCACGGGCCAGCAGTGGGGTCTATTTACATGACGTATCTCATAATACTGTTGAGGTAAGAGGTGCTTGGTAGGGTGAGGAAGCAGTGTTAGACCACCCTCACGTGGCACACGTAACCCACTTTCCTCATAAACCGTCACAATATTACTATCGAGAAGGGGATTGCATCGCCAGGATGTATTCCAACCCAATGAAATTAGCTATGAAAGATAAGAATTACTATGCTTCATACGATCAATCGACATCGCAAGAGGTGGCGATGATAAGGCGGCGAATCTTGCAGCAGCAGCACCAGTCGCAGCAGAGGCGTCGGTCATGGGGTACAATCGATGTCGATGATTCACTTGCTCCATATGCTACTCAGATACTGCCTGGGCCTCTCACCGCCACATGATAGCCCCCCACCTCAAGAGGCACAGGTGCCTGAACGCGCAACCATATCGGATGACAGATCTGTCGGGCCGAATCTCGAAGTGCAGAACTTGGCAGCGCTCAAAGACCAAACCGCTTCCCGGGAGCCAATTGAATCCTTGCCTCGCGAGGGGACCAAAGGGGAATCACCGTCGAACCAGTCAGTTCTCAATTTTACAGATCTTATGATGGTAACAGGAGAAGCTTCTTTGAGACATGCGCAGTCACAACAGCGATTTGGTCAACTGGTTTTCGAAAAAGAAATCACTGGCCAAGGCATTGATAGACCAGATTGATGACGGTTTGATCGGAACGGATTTCTCAGTAAGCCGACAATATCTGCGTCCGCAATTAGCGTCGAAACATGATTGGGTGGAAGACATTGAACAAGTCGACTCAGGCAGTAAACTGCAAGCAAACATTGAAACGCTTTAACATGGAATAACAGACATGCAGGCAGAACTGCGCGAGCTTGAGGTTCAGTAACGCATGCATGTTAACAAGCAATTCCAAATCCTCTATAGGATTGGAGATGAATCCTACTTCGATCAACCTGAATACACCCAAGGAAATAGGTCCATTGTTTCACGCATTCCGGTCAAGAATCTTGATTTGTTCTTGGAAAGAAACAAGAGTGTCGTTTTCATAGTGTAACGGTATTCGGATTGTTCATTGTTGCCTATGCTAGCTCATTGCTGCCTACACTCATTTACTGCTGCCTAGCCTACCTAGCAGTATATATCTTAGCTACTACACACATACAATCAAATCAGTGTTTTTCCCGACTTTCGCTTTGCAGCAACAACCGCTACAGTTATAAGCCCGGATTGCGACGGGATCTCACTCACCTGACTTATTACATACTCACACATAGAGTGGAGCACCTACGAGCACGATGACAACCAAGTTAAATCTAATAGTTACTTAGGTGACAATCGTCCTTAGCCAATTAGAGGATTAGCATAAATAGCTATTTATCCGCAAGGATACGGCATAAAAGAACTAATTTTAGAAATACGTTAATTTAGATATTATAGTAGACTAACTACCCTAGCTAGAGGAGCCAACGGAGCCTTAGCTAAGCAACTACGACTAATAAGCTATATTATTTACTAGCTTAAACACTAAGCAGCGAGCCGACTATCGTTAGGCGTATAAGTAATAAGAGAAGAAGGATCTAGAGTATAAGCGTTAGCTTAAGGCTTTAGCAGACTTTAACTTTAAGATTAGTAAGATAATAGTAGCGCATTACATATACCTAATTAAGGATAAGAATACGCCGCACTAATAACTTATAACCCTTAAGAAATATCTCGCACTATTAGATGCGACGCGTCGTCGCGATTTAATAGTAAAATATAAGGATCTTTAGACACCGCTAAAAGGCAGAAAGGTTAAAGAATAGCTTTAATATTAGATTAAGGTTACTAGCTAGTGCAAGGCTATTAAGCTTTTAGAGACTAAGAATACCTATGCGCAGGAGGACTTCCTAGTTGCCTATAAGATAATTAACCCTAAATACAGAATGGCAGGTCTGCGAGACCTGATCCAAAAAGAGAGGCTTAGTATAAAAGTCCTATTAGTAGAAGACTACGTTGCCGAGTTCTTAGCATACCTAAAGTGTACACGCCTAATTAGTATAGGCTTTAGTGTACACGCGGCAGAGCTAGAAATAGTAAAGCTAATAATACTATAAAGTAATAAACCTTCTCGAAGCGGTATATGCCTCTATAGTAAGAGACACTTATAGTCTAAGTGCTGGTTAATAAACCCCGACGCTCCTAACCGACCCTAAGGATATAATAATAAGGAGGCTAGTAAGAAAGTGACTATAGCCTTTGCTAAGGATCCGAGCTTAAAAGCGAGGGTAGAGAAAGCTATACAGGACTAGAAGGCAACTTAGTTAAACTCTAAGCCTATAGTTACTATTAACAATGGCAAGCCTCCTTCTAATTTATTAACCTACACCGCATAATATATAGTATCCAATACTATTATAGTTAACGAGCACGACGAGCACGACGAGCGCGACGAACGTAATAAAGATCTAATACTTAATAATAGTGTTAAACCTACTAAGGAGTTAGTAGCTCTATTAACGCTTAACAATGTTAGCAGCTACAACTTATTAAGTAACTAATTTATACTTAATCCTAGTTCGAACACTTATATTATTAACACTAAGTCCTAGCCTAGATAGATAAGAGAGTATAAGGCTAGTGCCAACGACTTCGTAGGAGCAGGAATAGGCTATATTAAGATTACTGCATAGGGCAGCATAAAGTTAACCGTGAAAACACTAAGAGGACTATTACCTATCGTCCTAACACACGTTGCCTTAGTTAAAGGCTTTTTAACAAGCCTTATAGGCTTAGCACGCTATCGCTTGAGTTAGATCTACTTTAACTTAGGACAAGATTTGCTATACAAAGTTAGCAAGAAAACTGTTATTACATAACTAAAGTATAATAATAGCTACTAGCTAGTTAACGCTGATGCTAGCCGCCGCCTAAATATACGCCTATTATTATCCTTTAGCACTACCTACCAACCTTTAAAGGACCCTTAATGTAATTATATAGTCGACCACAAGACAGCGCATAGCACCTAGGGTCATCCTAATAAGAAGGTAATTAAGAAGCTAGTTAACCATGTAAAAGGCTTATAAGTAGAAGGTAAAGATAGTAACTTCTGTAGCGTATGTGTTAAATTAAAACTTACAAAGCAAGTCTCTAGAAGATAGCAAAAAGACTTTACACCTAGGAAGTTTTATTGCGTTGCTATAGACTTTATATAGCTACTACCTTAAGAGGTAGACCCTTGTCTCAATAGTAACTAAATTACAGGTTACATAGTAGACTAGTATAGCAAGTAGCATAAAGTTAACTACTTTCTATAGCGTACGAAGGCATTCCTAAGCCGCTAGCTTATTTAAAAAGTTCGCAAGATATAGCGTATTTTTAATAGTAACGTTACCATAATTAAGACTAATAATAACTAAGGATATAGAGTTACACTAAACGTGTTAGAGGAGCTCTGCGCTAAGCTAGGGATCTAATACAAGCCACGGGCAGACTACGCAGACGAATAAAACAGCCTTATAGAGCGAGTAGGCAAGATTATTGTTATTTAAGCTTAAGCCATGAGGCTTAAAGGAAACCTGCCAAAGTTATTATTAAATAAGCTATTTTAAATAGTAGCATATATACTAAATCGCACACTAATTAAAGCGCTAGGCTAGAAGACTCTATATAAGGTTGTGTAGGGATTAAAGCTAAAGGTAAACCACTTGCGTCCTATAGGCTGTCAAGCATACGTTCGAAATCTGTCTATTAAAAGAGGCGACAAGCTAGAATCTAGAGCTCTTATAGGACACCTTATAGGCTATAATTTAATAAATATCTTTAGGATCTAGCTGCCTATAAAGGATAGAGTAATTTAAGCGAGAGACGTTATTTTCGAGCCAACGCGATTTTACGAAGGGCCAAAAGGCTACGTAGCTAAGTTAGTTATTAAAGAAGTTATAGAGCTACTTACTTTCCTAGAAGAAGCTAAATCTAACAATATTACTATTAAAGAGCTTATAACGCTTAGATAAAGCCATATAATACCTGCAGCGGCAGCTCAGGCTAGCCAGTAGCAGGTAGAGGGTGAGAGCAAAAGTGACGAGAACGACAAAGTTAATAAGGACGTAGAGGACCTGTTTATAGGAGGTGGGCTGCTTACACCTACGTTACCTGAGCCTTACGTGAGCCGGCAACAGAATAACGATACTCCGGCCGACGTTCTCTCGACAGAACGAGATCTAGAGACAATACTATAAGAGCTCTCTACAACACAAATTCCTAGTTATATACCTAATCGCCATAATAATAACGCGCCAAGGCGTAGAAATCCCGAAATTAATAAATTAAACATACGTATAAGCTCGCGCCGCTAATAACAGCGCATAGACGACCTTACTAGTGCAACTAGATACTAGACGCACGTAATTTCCTATAGAATACGTATTAATAACTACCTGCACGCATTTATAATAGCGCTAAAGCTATAGCCTGTAATTAAGATCTATTAGTTACAAGTTCCACCTCCACCAAGGACCTAGAGAGACCTAGAGACTCATCTATATAGAGCCAAGTTTTAACAAGCTAGTTAAGAAGAATACTAAAGTATTTAGAGTAAAGGATACTTTGCTAGGACTATAAAGATAGTAGTAAATATTAATACTAAGGTCTTACTACTTATATAGGTATTTACCTATAAATTTAATAAGGACGATTTTCTTTCACGATTTAAGACACGATTAGTGATTAGAGGTAATCTCTAGCAGCTATATAAAGACACCTACGCCGCCACACTCGCAGCACGCACCTTTAGAGTAATTACTACTATTACTAATTACTTTAGGCTAGAGCTAATTTAGTACAACGTACTAATAGCTTTTCTTAACACCTTACTTAATCGTCTACTCTACGCGCAGACGCCAGACGGATTTTAAAAAAATAGAGAACTACTCTAGATACTCCACGCTCTCTATAGATTAAAGAAGTCACCGCTACTATGGTACAAGGAGCTCCGCAGGACGCTATAGTCACTAGGGATAAAGCCTGTGCCAGGCTTTCCATGTGTATACACGAATAAGTAGCTTATACTATTCGTCTACGTTAACGATATCGTTATGGCCTTTCACCTACACAATACTAAACTCCACTAGCAGTTTAAGCAGAAGCTTAGCAAGTGCTATTAACTAAAGCAACTTAGTCTACTTAAGTAGTTTTTAGGCATACGCGTTATCCAAGACATCGCTGCCTATAAACTCTAGCTACTTTAAGATGCCTATATTAACAAAGTAGCCATAAAGTATAGCATAACGTCTACTGGCCGCCGTACAAAAGTACCTATAATAGTTAACTACCTTAAGCTATCTACGGAGGATCCTAACGTAGCTTATATAAAGCTCTACTAGGAGCTTGTTAGCTATCTCGCGTTCTTAACGTAGTTTACTTAACCAGACCTCGCACGTGCATATGTGATACACGCTTTATATCTTACTAACCCTAGACAAGCTCACGTGGACTCTATACGCAAAGTATAGCGTTACGTCCTAGAAATAAAGTACTACGCGCTTAAAGCTTACACAGAGCAAGAGATTTAAGAGTTTATAATTATAAAAAAAGATTATCGCGATCCTATATTCTTTAGAGTATTTAATACTACTTTTATAGACAACCTAGAGACTCGCTGCAGCTCTTAAGGATATATTTTTTAGTTATTTAAGATAACTATTAACTAGAAGTCTACCCTACAGCGTATAGTTACTAAATTAACTACTAAGGCAGAGCTACTCGCGCTCTCCCTTACAGGCTTAAAAATAGAGGAGTAGCTACGCCTGTTTAAGGGCCTCTTACTAACGCTTTACACTACTCTAACTATCTTATGTAATAATTAGCAGACGGTTGGGATTGTTACAAAAGAACAAGACAAACTAGCAACCAAGCTTAAGCATGTTAATATACACCAGAGCTAGATCCGCCAGGAAGTAGAGCAAGGACGACTCTACGTACAATGGTAATCTACTAATAGGATGCCTGCTGACGGCATAACCAAGATACTACCACGTTAAAAGCACGCAGAGTTTGTGAGGCAGCTACACCTTACAAATCTATACTCTCGACTTCAAGGCACAGTAGATATATAGGAGAGATTATCCTTACGTCGTTAACTAACTACAGGATAAGGGGGTGTGTAATAGTATTTAGATTGTTTATTATTGCCTATACTAGCTTATTACTGCCTACACTCATTTACTGCTGCCTAGCCTACCTAGCAGTATATATCTTAGCTACTACACACATACAATCAAATCAGTGTTTTTCCCGACTTTCGCTTTGCAGCAACAACCGCTACACATAGTGTACCGTGACTTCGACGACACACCTCCTAAAGCAGAGACAAAGAGCGCGCTCTCCCCCCCGAAACGCGTCCGCGAGAGCATTCGCCCGGTTAGTTGGGAGCTTCGCAAACCCCTTCAGATAATGTTGAAAAGTGACTGGCGATATGAAGCTACGTTCCAGCAATTACGCCGAAATTGCGAGATCAATGCGCCATATTTATTCGTCTGCCGCCACAGGAAACACTGGAAGGACTTATTGGCACAGTATCCTCGGACTGTTCGCGAGCACCTCAATCTCCTTGCGATGTACGTATCGGAGAACTACGGAAATGAGTATTTAGCTGCCGATGCGCTGTTCACGAGACGAAAGGTATCTGCTAAATTCGTCAAATATCTATTTCAGCCAGGAGACATTCTGATTTCGCGGAATGCAGGCGAGTACAGAGGGATGGTAGCAAGTTCATGGCCCCAGGAGAACGCAGCCCCACCAATCAGCATGTTCGATCGCATCGAAGTTCCGGCACATAACCATGATCCATTGTATCGGGAAATGTTCAACTCTGACGGTGACAGCGATAGCTCCGACTTTGAGACACAGTCATCAGCAGAAGCCGTTGAACATGGTGAAGAAGAAGACCCTGTGCGTATCTTTCTTCGTCATATGGGTCCTAGAGCTTTCAACAAAAAGGGACAGCACGAGAAAAAGAGCACCACAGCCAAGCCAAATAAAGAGTTTCCAATTGTGTTTGGAAGTGGAGTTTTGATGGTGAATTTAAGAGGGAAGCCGACAATGTCATACTTCGATTATCGCATGAAAATATGAATGGTTCCATCGAGTCTAAAGAATGGAATATGCACGACTTGGACATATATCATCTCAGGTTCGCCCCGAAGTCACTTATAGAATCACTTCGCCGCCGAGGCACCATGTTCTGGCAATGTCGCAAGCGCTGTCTTGTATCCTACCACGAGTCAAACCTCGACTCAGCGGACAAGGTATGATTGTTATCACCGATTCTGTAGAAAGGACCCGGTATTAACATGTGACAAATCCGCCGAGCGCTTCATAATCGACTTCCCAACATTTAGAAAGTTGCACCCTGACAACAAGAGTCATGCGATACACAACCCAGTTGAAACCATGAGTCAATCCGAGCTGGACCAAGAGGAGCCTCCCGATGAGGCCTTCTATTTTCTCGTCCCATTGCAGACGAAAGGATTCAATCTCCGTGCAAAGAAATGGCTGGATCTTAACATGGATCAGATTCACCCTGTTGTCTGGAATCAGGAGGCGTTTGACTCGCTAGTCTTAGACAGGAAGACAAAGGAGCTAATCACGGCCCTTGTGAGCAAGCAAATCTCGGCAGCGAAGCCGACGGATGTAATTTCGGGGAAGGGAAATGGGCTCATCCTGCTACTTCATGGCGGGCCCGGAACAGGCAAGACATTGACAGCGGAAGGCGTAGCCGAAACCGCACAGAAGCCTTTGTATAGGGTACGTACGTCGCTAGAGATCTCTGACTATAAGTCTTACAATTGGACACAGGTCACTTGTGGGGATGTCGGTACGAAAGCTGAGGAAGTCGAGGGGTACCTAGAGTCAGTACTGCATCTCGGCAAAATATGGGACTGCGTAGTTCTGCTTGACGAGGCAGAGGTTTTCCTGGAATGCAGGAGTCTGGATGACCTCCAACGCAACACGCTTGTCTCTGTATTCCTTCGTGTGATCGAGTATCACGAAGGGATCCTCATCCTCACCAGCAATAGGGTGGGCACCTTTGATGAAGCCTTCCGATCAAGGATCTAAATTGCCGTCCACTATCCTCCTCTACGAGCGTACCAACCGCTGCAAATCTGGAATAACTTCATTACCAGACTAGAGTCCTTTCAGGACGGAACAGTCGATGTCGAAGACCTTCGTGATCATTTGGAAGAGCTTCAACATATCGAGATCAATGGACGCCAGATACATAATGCGATTACAACGGCTCGCCAGTATGCTGAGTGGAAGGGCAAGGTTATGAACTACGAGCCCTTGACGACTGCGCTGGAGGTTCCCAGCAAATTCAATGACTATTCGGAAAAGCTGAGGGGTGGTCTGACGGATGATCAAATTGCAGAGGAAGAAGGCATCCGCTAATGCGGACGCGCATACGACCTTCAACTTCGTAACGGCCTTTCTTGATCCTAGCATAGACCCTCACAGAATACTCCCCTGAAAATGATCGCTCGAGGCCGTCAGAACAGCGTTCTCTTGCGCCGTCGAAAATGCCAGAATATGCACAGACCATCTTCAAAGCATAAGAGAACTTCGGGGTGCCTCTACCGTGCCCGACGGGCTCGTGCACCGCGCGGGCTCGTGCACCACCCCACCAAACAACGCGTCCATCTCGACTTTTTTAACACGCGATAACTACACCACTATAGCACTAATTAATAAGGTAATTGCAGATTTAGAATCGCGTGAAGCTAGCGATAATTTTAGCATCTAGGGTATCGCGAAAAAATATGGTGTATTGCATTTAACACTTAGCCAAAGGTAGAACTACCAGACAGGCCCTTAGGCAGCCAGGTACGCCGCGCAATAACTACTCAGCCTATAATAAGAGGAGGGACTCGTGGAGTATATTAGAGAGCTTACAGCTCGTGGGCTACCTCCTACGAGAGCTATGATACAAAATTTCGCGTCTAATATATCGAAAAAGTATGTTGGAGAGGGCTGGGTTTCGCGTTTTATTAACTGTAACCACGACTATCTTATCTCTAAATAGAGCGCTGGCATGGACGTTGTACGCTACTAGGCTAACTTATAACGTAAGTATAAGTTATACTTTAACCTCTTATATTATAAGATTATTTAGTATAAGGTGGAGCCTTATAATACCTATAATATGGATAAAAAGGGCTTTATAATTGGTATTATAGGACGCTTAAAACAGGTGTTTAGTTAGCTTTAATAGGAGGAAAAGAAGGTCTAAATAGCGCTTTAAGATAGCTCTTAAGAGTGGGTAATAGTTGTGGTAACTATTAGAGTAGATAGGAGTGTTTTGTCGCTAGCCCTTATATACTTGTTAGCTAACTACACACTTCAAGCCTTATAGGTAGCTTAAATTAAAGCAAGAAAGCATAGTGTGTTTATAAGCTCCTTACTAATAGGATAGACGAATAATAATATTAGATTAGCCTAGTTAGAGCAGGTTTTCGACCGCGAAACAAAGTAAAAAGCACGCCTTAGCCAAGCTTAGCGCCTCCTTATACTTAATAGCCACGATAGCCACCTCTTAATAGACTTTATTAAATACTATAAGGCTTATAAAATACTGCTAGCCGTGTTTCCCCCTTACTTAACCTATACACTACAGCCTCTTAATGTAGTTTGTTTTAAACCTCTTAGTAGTAACTACTCCGCCAAGCTTACTAATTACCTCTTTAAAACGTAGGGGTTATTAGCTATCTAGAAGGGAGACTTCTTCCCGCTATTTTAGGGTGCTTAAGAGTCTATGTTTATAATAAAACTCGTCCTTAAGGCGTTTGAAGCCACTGGTATAGCCCCTATGAAGGCTGACGTTGTACTTGAGCGTTTCCGCAAACAGGACAACAATAAGAGTGAGGCACGGCTCTCAGCCCTTTTGCCTGAGGACTGGAGGCAGATGGAGCGTCTCATACGTGCTGCAGTGAAGGATACCTCGGCGGAGACCTCGCAGAAGCTCTCCCAAACGCTACACCAACTTCAGGTTTAAAACGAGCTACTACACCATGAGAACAGCGGCCTAAGGGATGCTCTTACTACTAAGAAGCAGCGTAAGAACGCTGGCAAGCCTCTTAATTTACAGCGCGAGGAGGAGTACTACGGTGGTGCTACTTTCTAGTTGCCCTCTAAGTTCGAGCGAGCACGTGAGCGTGAGGCAGAAAAGCAACACCAAGAGGAGCAGGAGAGACTAGTAAAGTTAAACAGAAAGGAGCTTTAAGCTGCTGCCAAGCTCCTTAAGGAGTAAGAGAAGGAGGAGCGTCGTGTGGCGAGAGAGAGAGCCAAGGAGGTGCGAGATCAGATGAAGGCCGAACAGGTGGCTGCCCGGGATGCCAGAAAAGCTGCTCAAAACACTAGGCAGGCCTCTATAATTACCTAAAGAGGCAAGCGCAAAGCTTTAAAAGCACCTCTAGCAAAGCGCAAGCCAAAACGAGCCAAGGGCGGTGCTGTAGCTTATCCGTCGTCCCTAGAAGCTGCACTAGCACCTCCACCTAAAGTTAGCTCTCGTGGTCGCGTAATCACTCTCTCGCGAAAACTTAGATAGTATAACTTGTTTGTACGCCTCTACAGAGTAATTATAATAAAAAATCTCGCGATAATCGCTTTTGTAGCGCTTACAATAACCTCATCTTTGTGGTGGTGAGCATGTTGGTGTTGGTGCACGAGCCCGCGCGGTGCACGAGCCCGTCGGGCACGGTAAGCCCAATCTGGTACAGTACTAGCTCGGTTGTCAATCGGATGTAAAAATAAATGCCCAGGTCAACTCGCCAACTTTTGCGACACAACCTCTTGCGTGAAGTTGAAAGTTGGCCATTGTATTACGCTTTACGCAAGAGACAGAGCAGAGCAGCCGACGTGCAACACTACGACTTATCGCACAAAAGCTCCTCCACCGTTTGCACCCAGCAGGTTTCCCGTCATCCATCCACTTTCGGGCAAACAGACTACTCCTACGATGCCCGCCACTTCCTCCAGATAGCCGGGTCTTCCGCCGATGCTCTTTGCGAGCTCAAGGACCTCAGGGCTCTGAAATAGGTTAACAGATGCTGAAATTATGGTAAGGAGGGGTTTCGAGTTGCTTACGTCAATCCCGGGCCTTGCTTTTGCCAACGGTGTAAGGAGGTTGAGCGGTCTGAGTGCCTCGCGAGGCTCATCGGGAAGCCCCGAGTATAAGCCTGTATCCATCGGGCCCGGTGCGACTGCATTGACAGTACAACGTTCTGCGAGCTCTCGCGCCCAGACGCGCTGTTCGAGAGCGTTAATGCAAAGCTTGCATGTAATTGCCATGTTCAAAGCTTACGGTCATTGCCTCTAAAGCCCCCTTCGTACCAGCATACGATGTCTGCCACCATACACCCCAGGTTGTGGTTGCACTGGAAATATTGACAATGCGACCAGAACGATCAGTCGGCAGGTAAGGGAACGCAGCCTTGACTAACAAAGCTGGTGCTTTGCAGTTGACGTTGAAAGTTGCATCAAATAGCTCTAAATCGAGCTGGTCAATTCCTTGCGCATTCACTGTGGCTGCATTATTGACAATGATGTCAATCTGGAATCGGCCCGATGCATCAGCAAAATGGGCCTTTGCACTGTCGACCATATGCTGAGGAGCTTCTGGTTTGCTAAGGTCGGCTTTCACTGGCAATGCCTTCACATTGTATTTCTCTTCGAAAGATCTGGCCAGGGCCTGCGCTTTTGGCGTCGATTCATCGGTGGCGTAGACGATGACTACATTAGCACCACGACTCGCAAAATGTTCTGCGCAGACGGCCCCGAAACCTGGAGCTATTAGCAACCGAAGTGCTCCTGGAAAGGGTCCACCACTCGGTAGCTGCTGGACTGAAATCACTTACTCCTCGAGGCTCCTGTCACTATCGCCAATTTACCTTCGAACGTGCGGAACGGAGCCATTGATGAGCCTGTCAGTGGTAGTAAACCAAGTTTTTGGTACAATTATGACTTTCAATGGTTATCTTTGAGTATGTATATGAAAGCGATGGGTAACGGTTTCGCGATCGGCATTGTTAATGACTTGTCATTCATGCCGAAACTAGCAGCGTGGGTCACCGCATCCGATCGGCGGCCCGATGCCCTTGACGGGGTGGTGAGACAGTCTTGGTCAGTGGGGCTGCCACGTCTATTGCAAGAATTTGTTCCCGGCTGTGGCTAATATTCCCTCCTTACTGTATGGCTCGGGATTTGCGGAGACAACCGCGATTTCGAGACGGCGCTTCACCAGACACACTACCGTAGTTTGGCAGGTCGTGCGCGCTGTCAGGTCATGCACACCCCAACAAAATCGCTCGGGCAGCAACATGAGGCTACTAAGCCACCCACAATTAATATTATCACGAGATTTTCTAGAGTTAAGGTCTTTAAAGCCTATAAATAATTACTAGCTACTTAGATTATTAATATTTACTTAATATTTTAATTATTTAGCTATTGCGTGACTGTAAGGTAGATATAATAAATAAGGCCTTATTAATATCTATCGCCTTACGCTGAGGCAGTTTTTACTTAATAGCTTTATTAAGAGGCTTTAAAATATTTTAATATATTTTTCAAGTTAATTTTATATTTTGCGGGCCTATTACTTAAAATATTATTTTATAGCCTTATTAGTCCTTTACTTTACGCGTATATCTCTAGTAACTACTTAAGTAATACGCCTCTTCTAAAGTAGCCTTATTTTAAGCTACTAGCTACTCTAACGGACCTTTACTTACTTACCTTTTTACAGCTACAGTTACTATGCTTTTATATATTTTTTATATTAATAATTACGTGCCTACTATATACTACAGGGTAATTAAAAAGTAGCTCCCTCATAATTTTTATAAGGTTAATTAAGAAGTAGAGGCCTGTCTTGCTTTAAGTATCTCTTTTAGATAGTTAAGGCCTTTTGTAGGCTTAATCTTTATGCTCTACGAGCTAAGCTCGTATAGAAATTAATTGTATAGTTTAACTTAGCTTTTTAGCTATATCACTAGCCCTTATATTAATATAAGCTTTTAAAAGTTTATTAATTTTTCTCTAATCTAATGCGCTAAGTATTAAGATTAAGCTTTTTTATAATTCTTACTTAGATAGGTAATTATTATTAAACTGCTTAATAATAGCCTTTAAATATAGAGGTAATGTCGCGGGAATTATCCCTTGTAGGTACCCTAATCGGAAGGATCAGGTGGAACGGGCAAACATAATACTAAATACTTAGTATAAATACTATTCTTATAGTAACTTTTTATATATTACTAATTAATTAATTTAATCTCTAAACTATATACTATCTAGCTTGTTTTACTATCTATAGTTATAAGCCTAGCGTTTTAAGAATATAAGATAATTCTCCCTGCATAATTAATTATTAGATAAATTATTTAGATACTTTAATCTATCTAAGCACTTTTCGCATTGCTCTATTCTTATATAATAGAGCACACTTTGTTTCTACTCACGAGCATCTTGAGTAGAGTAAATAAAGCTCCTCTATAAGCTCCTTCCTCTTTCTTCTTCTATTATACTAGACCTCCTTGCCCTTAGCAGTGGGTTAAGATTTGTAATAAGCTTAGAAGAGCACTCTTTTTAAACCTATAAGAAATTTTACTCTTCTAGTAAGTATAGTACGCCTAACTAATTAGAAGAGCTAGCTAGTATAGTTTATATAGCTTAAGTTTTAGGCCATGCATCGAGGCATTTAGGATTACGTTAATCTAAATACTTTAATTACTAATAACCTTATAATAATTACTTTTAAGCTTGTAGAACTCTTAGAGCTCCTGAAATTATTTAATAATAAATATAATAACCTAAATAAGCTTAATAAAGAGTAGCCTAGGAGACTAGCGCGTCGTGGCGCTTTTTAAAATAGAAAACTTTCTAAGAAGTGTAGAAAGGATTATACTAATTACTAAAATAAAGTCTTATGCTAATACTAGTCAAAGGTAGGTAACTATAAGACGTGTTTAACTAAGCACACCGTTAGAATATATTAAGTATAGAATATATTTAATTAGGTAGTTAGGACTATTAATACGCAGCTCCTAATATTTACTATAATAAGTATTAGCGACTAAGAAAGTGTTATTTTATAAATAATTATATAATGTCTTAAAGAAGAGCTTATCTTATAAGATATAATAATACTTAATTAAATCTAATAAGAATACCACACCCTACTTAGAGAAGCCTACTAAGGAAGAATAAATTTAAAATAATAGTATAAGAAGTAGAGTGCTTTTTATATACTCGTCTCGTAGTACAGGATCCTAGAGTTTAAATAAGAGATTGCGGTAACTAACTTTTTAAGTACTGTAGTAAATAAAATAGCTTTTAAATAGGCTTAAATTTAGCACGCTAATAATAAATAATAGTAAATTTTAGGTAGGCGCCTACTTACCCTAAAAGAAGTTAATAGGATCTATTTAGCTTATCTTAGTATATAAGCTTTATGCTTAGGCTCTAAGGTATTAATTTTAATAACGCTTAGTAAATAAAGCGCTCCTAAATCTAATAATAAACCTAAAAAAGTGCCGCAGCTAAGCAAGCTAAAAGGCTACTTATATAAAAATAGATTATACTACTAGTTACTTTAGGCTTATAAGCGCCTTAGGACTATAGTAATAGGCTTATTTTTAGGTAAAGCTATTACGCTTTCTAAAGAAGATAAAGATAAGATCTTTACTTATCTTATGCTTCCTAAGTACGCTAAGGTGCGCGTAATAATTACTAAGAAGTAAAAAAAGTAAGCTCTACTATAACTAAGTATATTACTAAAGTTAAGTTTTTAGGCTATATTACTATTACTATAATTAACTCCTTAATTATAAGGTTAAAGAAAGTATATAGAATTTACTTTATTATACACTTTAATACTTACCCTCTCTTTAAGAGTACTATTTTTAATAATAGTAAAGTTCTATACTTAATAAATAACGTGTTAATACTCGTGCTAGGCACCTTTAAACATCTAAAAAGTATAAGATAGTTAAAGCAAGTATAGCTTTTTATTTAATACTTAGAAGAGTTACTAGAGTAATTAAGGCGCTCTTTAAAGGGTTAAATAAAATACGTACTAATTTTACGCTCTTAGATGTTGTAGTAGGAAAAGACTTTTATATAAATATTATTTCTAAAACTTATCTACGTAAAAAGGGCGTTTAGTATCTTAGTTTTAATAATATACTTCGTGTAAGAATACATAAGTATAGTATTATACTAGCTATGCTTTATCGCGAGTGTAATTTTACTTTTATTAAATATAAGCCTTTTAACTACTACTATATTATAGTTATAAGCGTGCTTTATACTTATCGTAAGATTACTAGCTCCTACGTTACGCACCCTAGAACAAACACTTTAAATATTTAATACTAAAAAGTAGGCTACTTTAGGAAAAACACTTTAAAAGCTCTTATTAAAAGAGTAAGGAACGTAAGAATATAAGGTATTCTAAGGAGATGATATAAGCACTACGCTGTCACACACGCGTTTTAGGTAGCATCTAGAAGGCTAAAGTAACGCTTATTATAATTATACTTTTAAATTTCCTGGGATCTATTTAACTACCTATTAGAAAGGCTTAGAGAGCGCTAGATAATAATTCTAAAGTATAACTATAGTAAAAAGCTATATACGTTTTGCTTATATAATAAGTCTACTACGTAGATCCTTAACACCTAGAAGAGCTTTACTAAGCGTATTTAAACGCGCTATAAGCTTAAGATTATTATAATCTTTTAAGATAATAATATAGTAACGCGACCTCTAAAAGGTAAAAAGTACTTTAAAATATAGGCTAATAAATATAGTATTAGGGTAAAAATAACACCCTTATTTACTTATAAGCCTAACGGTGGAGCAGAACGCGCCAGACAGGAAGTAATTATATAATTTTTAAAAATAAAACTTAGTATAAGCCTATCTAATAAGCTATAGCCTAAAGTTATAAAAGTAACTACTTATTAATATAAGTCTTACTCCTTTATAAAGAATGAGCTTACTAAATAAAGCGCTAGACCTTTAGTTTATTTAGTATTTTGAGTAGTATTAGCCCGAGCGTGTAAGAAGCATTTTAGTTAATCTAAAGCTAAATCAGAGTAGTATTTATGCGTATAGTTATTACGCATACCCCTTAAATAAAGACTAAGTAGCTAGTTAATATAAATATGACTTTAAAATAAAGCTAAAAGGCTATATAAAATATTTAGTAAGCTATAAGGCTTTTAATATTTATAGAATGTAAGTACTAGTACTTAACAAGGGTATTTTGACGCGTAATATTATATTTAATAAATGTTATTTCTATTAAGTAGAGGATAATCTAGTAATTATATAAAAAGAAGTAATAGAGCCTGCTAATATTTTTTATAAAGGTAAGCTAATTAATTTTAAAATAGTCTTTAGGAATCTTCTTAAGTATTCTAGCGCGTAACCTAAAGAGTAAGTAAAATATAAGGATTGAAAAACACTATTTAAGTACTAGCTTAAAAACATAGCTAATTAAGAAAGAAGGTCTTAAGATAGCCTACTAAAGTAAAATTTAATAAATTAGGTAAAAGGCGCATAAGCTACTAGCTAGGCTAATAAATAATTAAGAATTTATATATAGCGCCTTAATTAGTTAGGCTTTATAACGCTAGAATACACGCCTACTCTTATATATTAGCGTAATAATAATTATACTAGCAGCCTACGACAAGTACACTCTACTAGTAAAATAGGCCTACTAGGGTTAAGGCGAATAAGCTAATAATAAGAGCTACTAAGCTCCGTAGATGCCTCTCGAAGCGGTATACGAGACTCTAAGATACTAAATAAAGTAGAACTATCACACCCTGTATAAAGATAATATAAGCGCTAGGAATAGGGGCCTACTACGCTTTTAAGCTATAAACAGCGTTGCTAAGATCCTAATAATTATAGCACGCTAGGAGGCAATATAGGAAATAGTAATATATTTATAGTAATTAATAGTGTTATGGGGCGCTCTCGCTTAGTCTAGTCTAGGTTAGGGTGGTAAGGTAATAAGGTGCCTTATAAATTATTTAATAGTATAAGTTAATGCGACACTTAGCGCGTGCTAGATAATTTAATCTTATAATAAATAAGATAATTATTAGTTTATATAGGAGAATATACTCGCACAGAAGATATGTAAGTTAACTATAAAAAGTATAATAAAGGAAACCTATCCTGTATATATATGCTCCTAGTCTTATAGAATCCTATAGTGTCCCATATCATGGCGTCGTGGGATCCTATGGGATATCCTGGGACGTTACGTGACCGGGGTCACGTAGTCCCATGATATCCTATAGTCTTGGCGTCTAAGACAGCCTAGGACGTTACGTAAGCCTAAGTTAGGGTCTATTTATTATTATAAGGCCTATTATCCTACCTTTAGCTTTTTAGATTATAATATTATCCTCCTCCTTCCTCTACATGTCCTTATGTAGTATCTAATATCCTCCTAGAGTACTTTTTATTATTATTCTATTAGAGACTAAATAAACTTAGTTAGTTAAATTATTATAGTGTATTGCAGGTACTGCGCGAAAAAGGGCTTAACTTATAAGCTATTTTCTTTTAAGATATAGTATATTAATTACTATAAGAATAGCGTTATAAAGTATAAGCTATTAGAACCCGTGGTTTTAAATTTTTTTTAAATTAATTGTAAAGTAGATAGTCTCGAGCGCCTAGAGGAGGCGGCGATAATTAAAAAAGAAATAGCTATAATAGCTTTTTAGGCTACTTATACGAAAGGAAAAGGTTACTAAAGTAAAAGTGTTTATTTAAGGAGCGTAAAGGGAAGCTCCTTACTAACTTAATAAAATTTATTAAGGAGATTAAGCGCCTTAAGGGGCTAAAAGCATTAGGCTAAGATATTATATAATTAAAGGGGGGCCTTATACCTAGTACTATTACCTTAGATTAGGCTATTTTTCCTTTGCCCTTTAATTTTAATAACTTTAAACCTTTAGCCTTAGCTTCTTTAGATGCTCCTAGTACAACTTCTTTAAGACCTTTTTATAATTAGTTAGGTTTCCTGCTAGTTCTTATATATTATAGCTCTCTAGCTATCTTTCCTACTTTACTAGGTACGTATACTAATGTCTAAATTTTTATAGATTTTTAATTGCTTTAACTTTATGTTTTTTATCCTTAAGTTTTAAATATAATTTTAATTTAGCGTCTAGTGGTGCTAGTTTTAATAATAACTTATAAAAGACTAAGTGTATGCGCGTATTTATAAGTAATTATAGTTTAAAATTTACTAGTCCTTTAACCTTTTAAATTTTAAATAGTCCTTTTTAAAGATTATTTAGTGTTTTACTTAGCCTTTTTATTTTAAAATATTTTATAAGAGGAGGACTCTATCTCCTTTTTTAAAAGTTAGTCCCTTAATCCTTTTCTTATTTACCTATTTTACTATTTACTTATTACGTTGCGCGATATTTTTACGTAGTGTTTTATATAGATTTTGCATAAATTTAGCCTTATTAGCTGCGTCCTTTGCAACGCTTTTAATGTCTAATAGATCCTAGTAAGTCGTTAGCTTATATCCGTGATTGGCGTAGTATAGCGAGTACCCTATAGACGCCGATCTTGCACTATTATATGCTAGCTAGGCTATTAGTAATAGCTTAACCTAATTATCCTAAAGCTTATTCATATATATTTAGAGGTACTATTCTAACGTCTAATTTGTTTACTTAGTTTAGCTATATATTTTAGGGTGGAAGCTTGTCGTAAGCTTATGTTTAATTTCTAATTTAGCTATAAGTATAGTCTAATACAATAATATAAATATCTTAGCCTTATTTATAATAAACTTATTAGGTTGTCTAACAAGCGATATTAGTTCTTATTCTGCTATATAAGCTAATTCTTCTACTAATATAGCTTCTCTAATTAGCACGAATCTTGACTCCTTAGTTAGTTAATAGGCTATAACTAAAATAAAGTTATAAAGTTTCTTATTCCTTAGTGCTAATAATGCTAGTAGCTTTATAATAAAGTCTATAGTTACACTAGACTATAGTCTTAGGGGTAGTTATAATAGCTATAAGAGGCTATAGGGCTTATATCTCTTAGGCTTATTTTTATAATAGGCTAAATAGTTACTTAGAACTTTCTATAACCCCTAACGTAGCCTAGGGATAGTATATTTATTTATAAACTAACGCGTTATTTTAGTAATATTTAGGTATCCCTAGTCCTTATCTTTATATAGCTTCTTAATTAACAGCGGAACTACTTACTTACTAATTTAAATATAGTTTTAATAGTTTTATGCCGTTAATTTTATAGCTTCGTAAAGATTATATACTTAATAATCTTTGTCTATAAGCCTTCTGTAATCTTAAATATTATCTATAGCTAGTCTATAATAGGTAAAGTCTACGCGTTGCACTTCTAGTGCTAGCGTGAGCTATATTTTATTATAATAAAGGGTTCTGTCCTTTGCATATGTTAAGATTATAATATAGTTACCTTTATCTGCTTTTATAAAGTCTAATTATCTACTTAGCGCATCTGCCGCGGCGTTTGCGTTTCCTAGTAAGTATATAATGTAGAAGTTAAACTCCACTATCTATTTAAACTACCTAGCCTATTATTAATTAAGCTTCTTAGTCGTCGTGAAGCGCGTAAGATTAAGGTAATTAAAAAATACCTTTATTTAGTACTTAGCTCCCTTAAGCTGCGCTTTCTATTACTTAAAGTAATTAATAATTATTAGTAATTCCTTATTATAGATCTTATAATTAAGTTTTACTCCTAAAAGCTTTCTTATATAATAGAAGACTAGTCTCTACTTCTTATTATTAAATTTTATAGTAGTATGGCTCCTAGTGTATAATTTAACGCGTTTATGTAGATGCGATATTACCGCTCTAGGTTATATATCTATAGTAGGGGTGCTATTAGAAATAGGCGCTTAAGCTATTTAAAAGCCTTCTTCTCTACCTTCTACACGGGTCACTATTTTCCTGTCTTTATAAGTTTTATTAGCAGAGTAGTAACCTTAGAGTGGTTTCTAATAAACTTATAATAAAAGTTAGTAAAGTCTAAGAAAGACTAAATATCCTTTACTAATTCTAATAATAACTATTCTTTTATTATTATAAACTTTTTTAGGTCTATTTTAACACCTTCTTAAGATATCACAAATCCTAAATCTTCTGTCTTAGTAACGTAAAATTTGCACTTCTTAGGGTGTAGGAGTATTTAATACTTTTATAGCTTTTATAATACCTTACAAACATGTTCTTTATGCTCTTCTAGGGTTTCGCTTAAATATACTAGTATATTATCGAGGTATGCCGTGCAGAATATATCTAAGTATTTATATAATACTTAATTTATTAGTTTTTAATAGGTTGCTAGGACGTTTATTAATCCTATTAGTATAATTATATACTTAAAGAGGCTATATCGCGTGTGGAGAGCTATTTTCTACTTATAACCCTTTATAATTTAAATCTTATAGAATCTATCTTAGATATTAAATTTCGTAAACTACTTAACTCCTCGGAGTTAATCTATAAGCTGTTTTATTAATAGTAATAAGTAGTAGTTTTTAATAGTTATAGCGTTTAGCTATTTATAATCTATATAGAGTCGCAGCCTGCTATTTTTCTTTTAAATAAAGAGTATAGGGAAGGCCGTAGGACTCTAACTAGGCTACTATTTTCCTAAACGTAGGTTCTTTTATATTAGCTCTTTTAACTCTTTCTCTTATTTATTAGTAAGTGGCCTTAGGGGCTCTAGCTATAACTTAGCTTTCTTTACTAGTAGTATCTCGTAATCCTACTCTTTATATTTAGGTAGGATAGTCTTATTATGCTTTTTAAATAAGTTTGCGAATTCCTTATATTTTTTTTAGTAGACCTAGGTTATTTAGGGCTATTTTAGCTTCTTAGACCTATATATAGTAAACCTATTCTAGGTGCTCTTTTAAGATTCTATCTATCTTACCAACTAATATCTTTTATATTATAAATAGTTAATTCTCCTTTCTTACCTAAGGTTTCGAGAGAGTTTCCCTTTTGCTAAGGCTTACCTAAGCCACTAATAGTGGATTCTAGGGAAGGATTATTTATTTAATCTAGTTAATTTATAGATTATATTCTTCTAGCTATTTATATCTAATAATAGCTTTAATGTCTCCTATCTTTATAATAGTAGAGACGTGTTAGCTCTCTAGGCCTTCTATATTAACTTATACTAGCGCCATCTTAAGGCGTAGCTAACTATTACTATATTCTTATAATTAGGTCCTATTCGCAAGTCCTATTTATAGCAGTATTTGCTTATTATAATATAGTATATTATATTTCTTAACTACCTGCGGGCGATTAAACACGCGACTACCCCTAGGTTAATAAGTGCTATAACATAATACCCGTACACTGTAATATTCTTAATTAAGCATTTCTTAACTTAGTAAGTGCCTACTTAATAAGCTATAATAATTATACTATTACTAGTATAGCTTATTGCTTAGTAATAATCGGGTTTTTTAAATTCTCTAACTAACTCTTTATAGCCTCTTAGATCTAGTCCCTAACCTATGCCAATTTTAAGATTTCCTAAATCTTATACTATTTATATTACTATTAATACAGTGAATAGGTCTTTTTAATCCTATTAGATTTGTATACTCCTAGTAACCTATGTTAAATACAACCTAGAGTAAGACATTTATTCTAAGCTAACGTACTATATCTTAAATAGTTATTAGAGGAAGCTGCTTCTTCTTGTAGGCTTAGATATATAAAGTACTATAGGTAACACTTGTTTTATAAAATTAATATATAATTCTTATCTTTTCCTAGCTATATATTTCCTATCGTCGTGTTAAGGTCCTAAGGGTCTAGGCCCTAGGGAAACTAGCCTATTTTAAACTTTTACTATTCATAAAGCTCGTAATTATTATTAAAGTATTAGTGCTATTTATTTAATTTATAGTACTTAGTCTAGTATATAAAGAAGTACTTATAGTAGTTATTAGGTACGTTACATTAACTTTTCTTTAGTTAATAATAATCTAAGTCTCCTAAAAAATAAGTAGTCTTAACTTAAGTCTTAAAGTGCTATTAATATCCTTTATACGTGTATTACTACTATTTAGCGCGTTTATATTATTCGAGTATCTTAATCTAGCGTAGGTAATACACTAGGGGGCCCTATAGCTTTTTAGTAAGCTAATAGGCATCCCACGCGTATAGTCCTTAAATAATTACTTTTATCTTATATTAGGGTAAATAGTGTAGCTCGCTACTATATATCTAATAGACGTTATTTACTAATTAGCTAAAAATATTATGTTTTTATAGGGCCTTTCGCTCCTCTACCTACTTAGCTAGTAGTTTAGGAATATCCTGTGTAAGGTCCATTTCCTCGTCTCCCATCGGGATAAGGGTGGCCATTGCCACGTGTAAGAGGCTAGTTATACGAACCTTAGTCTTTATTTTTAAGTAGTCCTGTGCAAAGTAGCCCTATTCTCTATATTAGAGGCAGGGTTTATTCTTAAATCTTCGCTTTTACTCCTCTTATAAGATACTATCCTTACCCTAGTAGTCCTTCTTTAGTTTATACCACTACTTCCCTTTGCCATTTTTCTTTTTATACTACTAGGCTTTATTAGTTATAATAATATCCCCGTTCCTATCCCTTCCTATAGGTCTAGTACTAGTTTCCTTTCTATAGAGTAGTTAAGTGCCGTGCTATTTTTCTAGCTTTTATTTATATAGGCAAGTATTTATTTAAATAGTATTATTTATAATATCTTCTAGATTATCTACTTTTCCTTAGTAGACTAGTTTCTTCTTAACTATTTCCTTTAGCTTATTATAATAGACGATTATAAGTAGAGCTTTTCCTTCTTTATTAAGCTCTCCTATAATTTACTTAAACTCTGAAGCGTAGAGTACTACTAATTTTTCTTAACGTAGGCGTTAGAGGCGTATTTTATCTTAATACCTTTTATTAATTATGCTAAATATTCCTTTTATAGCTTTATAGAAAGCCTTTTAGTTTTTAAAGGCGTTTTTAGTAGCGTCTAACTTACATCCCTTAAGCTTATTATATTAAAGGAAGTTATTAATTATTACCCTAACGTATATAGCTACCTTATCTTATATATTTATATAGGTAACTAAAAGTTTATCTTATTCTATCTCAAACCTTCCTAGATTATAATAGATAAATAATTTTGTTTATGTTAGGAACGTTCCCGAGTGGCCCTTACTAATATAAAGTTTAGGCTTAGGAACCTTTTATTAATACTTTATATCTTTTTACCTGCTTATTGTTTTACTTATCTTATTAATAATTTCTTAAAGTTAGGCTATTTAAGCTACTTACTTAGTAATTAGCTATCTTAGCGTCTTTGTTTTATGCGCTAGGGCTAAGGTTATTAAACTAGATCTAGCTATTATATTATAAAGTAATTAAATTGTTATAGGGCGCTCTTGCTTAGTCTAGATAAAGTTAGGGCGGTAAAGTAATAAGGTGTCTTATAAATTATTTAGTAGTATAAGTTAATGCGACACTTAGCACGTGCTAGATAATTTAATCTTATAATAAATAAAATAACTATTAGTCTATATAGGGGAACGTATTCGTATAAAAGATATGTAAGTTAACTATAAAGAGCATAACAAAGGAAATCTATCCTGTATATATATCCTCCTAGTCTTATAGAATCCTATAGTGTCCCATATCCCGGCTTCGTGGGATCCCATGGGATATCCTGGGACGTCACGTGACTGGGGTCACGTAGTCCTATAATGTCCTATGGTCTTGGCGTCTAAGACAGCCTGGGACGTTACGTAAGCCTAAGTTGGGGCCTAGTTGTCGTTATAAGACCCGTTGTCCCACCTTCGGCTTTCTGGATCGTAATATATACTACTAAATAATTTATAAAGTGCTACTTTAGCTTTGCTACCCTAACCTAGATTAGACAAAGGTGTAAGCGCCTTATAACACTTTTACTACTAACTAAGTATAATATGGTAGGACCTAGCACTCTAGCTACAGCGCTAACCCTAGAGAGGACTCTAAGAGAAGTTATAGCTAAGGAAGCGGTATAGATTACATAACTTTAAAATATTATTAATTAGATAAACAAAAAGATAAGTACCTAAAAAGATATAAAATAGTAGCTAAAGGTCTCTAAGCCTTAGTCTTATAATAGTAAGAATTATCTAGTAACGTTTCTAACGAATATAGAGTTATTTATTTGATACAACCTAAGAAAGTTTAAAACTAACTAAGATAAAATTTTAGTTACCTGCATAAATATGCAAGGCAAGGTAGTAAAGTAGGCTTGACTAATAATTTATAACTTCCTTCAGAACGATAAACTCGAGGATTATAATAATACTATAAAGGAAGCTATAAAGAATTTGGAATCCTTTCACAATGCTATAAAAGATATATTTAGTATAATTAATAAAGAATACTAGGCTAAGATTCGCCTTTAACGCCTTTGCCAAGTAAAATCGGCAGTACTCTATATGCTAGAGTTTAAATAAATTAGGGTAAAATTAGTTAAATAGAGTAATGCTCTACTTATAATGGCCTACTATAATAGGCTTAAGGAAGCCGTTAAGGACAAGCCAGTCTACTAAAAAAAACCTAATAACCTAAAGAAACTTATTAACTAAGCTCTAAAAGTAAATAATTACTTATATAAAAGAAAACTAGACAAGTAACGTAAAAGACATGTGTTTATAAGGTTAAAGAATTATACGCAGTCTACAATCTAAAATAAAAATAAAGATATTATTATAGCTAATAAAGCGTGTTAGTACAAGAAACAGGCTAATTAAAACTAGAGGTTTAGAAGACCTAGGCAGGGCAAGAACTCTATATCTCCTAAAGAAAAATAATAATAATATAAGGATAAAGCATGCCGTTATTATAGAGAATAAAGGTATTTGCTAGAGACTATAAGAAGCTAAAAACAAAAGTTAATATAATTAACTGTTGGATTAACAACCTCAAGGCCTCTGTCGTGTTGCAAAACACTATATGTGTAGAGCGAGCCCTATATGGGACTAGCTTCCATACCCCGCGATGTACTTCAATCCTTAGTAGATAGAACGAGAGACAACAAGCATCAATTAACCCAATATAACTCGTTATTAAGTATTTCCTTTTAGCACTAGTGTAACAAGTCCTCCTAACACTAATTAGTGATCGCGAGAAGCCATCACAGACAGTAAGGAAGAAGAGACAGGCTGTTAACAACCCGACGTAAGAAATCTCGGGTCGATGCAGACTATGCTAAGAATAGAGCAAGGCAGAGATAACACGAAGCACTCTTAACCAACCTCTAAAGCTACTAGTTTAGGCCAATCCGCGGACATAAAGCGCGTTAGCAACGCATTATAATTTACCGTACAAACGTCTCTAGACGACCTAGTTACGTACACCAACACACGTCGGAAATAACTAACTAACGAGACAACTACATTAACAATAAGTTAACACCGCTAGTATAATAGTAAATAACTAGAGTAGTAACAGCGCAGTAAACGATGCTAATACTTAAGCTTAAGCTTAACTACGCGATAATTAGTTAAAGCATAACTTAAGTAAACGCTAAGAAGCTGCTTCGCGCTAGGCTAAATATACTATAAAGTACCTTATAGGAGACTGCCCATATCTAGTAGCGCTGGAATCTGTTAACACATCTCTTTAGGACGTACCTGTACTAATAGACGCAGACAAGATATACGCAACAACCTAGGTTGCTAAAATTATTCGCGATTATAACGCATTAATGGCCTAGGACAACGATCTATGTGCAGACTACTACTACGATTTTAAAGGATAGATAAAGGAGCTATTCTATAAGGTTAACTGTGATACACTAAAATCTCTAAAGATAGTCTTACGGCATAGAGGAGTCTACACAGGCAATAACCACGCAAGGCTTGCTAATTCCCTCTATAATCTATCTACTCTAGAGAATACTCCCGAATGGGACCCTGTGGAATTTAAAGCTATAATATTTGACTAACGATTAAGGGCATACAAGCGCTAGCAGAACGTAAAACGGACACCTCTAATAGCTAAGTAGTAACTACTGCAGCAGGATAGTCTACTAGCTAGTACACATGCACCGCAGTTATAGTAGCCGGAGCACTTATAGCAAGACGGGCAGTAGCGAAAGCAATTATAGCAAAGCGAATAGCACGGAGTAGGACACGACGCTTAAAACTAATCTAAAACACGAGAGCTATAACTGATGCACTAGATAGATGAAATCTAACTACTAAGATAGAGTAATAATAGTTAATAATCGCACTTTATGAGTGGTGCGCTTAAAGAACCTTAGTCTTAGTAATAGTGGGAATAAGATACGTAATTACAGTAATAGCAACTACAAACACAGGCATGGCCGCTAGCAATTGCATATCGTAAAATCACGCCGTTTCCACAATAACCTGGGAATGGTGTACCAGGCAGACCACTAGAGCTACTCTATAACCCGTATAAGACGCTGCCGCCGCGCTGGTCCCGGAATAACTAACTTAACGCCAACACAATTACGCAGTTCTCTAAGCTTTAGGATAATAATAAGAAATATATAAAAGATGTGTACGATCTGCTTAATAATAAAATTAAGATCTTCTTTAGCATCTGTTAGCAGGTGGACATCCACGAAGAGCAGTTCCACGCTGTGTTTCCCCGTATTCTTACTAGGCGAGCAGAGATGTTCTATATACAAGTTGTGGACAGAGGTGACAGCTTTTCTAATGCGTACACAGTGATTAAGAACCACTTTGATTACGACGTCCACTATTAACACTACTACATAGACTAGATAACTATAACCTTCGCCCGTATGCGCATAGAGAACCCTAATAAGAGCTTATATAAGGTGCTATAGATATTACTTAACAAGCTATAATTATGCTAACGCGCGCTTAGTAAGAACTTTAAAGGCAAGAATGCCCTACGTACGACTATTATTAACGCGTGCCGTAGAGTTCTAGAACTTAAAATAGTACTCTTTAAGCTAGCTATAATTTGCGAAGGACTCTTTACAGACCTATAGTCTATAGTTAAGACGCACCTTGCACGTTAGTAAATAAGGTAAATGCTTATAGGGAGTAAGATAATCGCTATAGACTAGTACTACCTTAATCGCCGCTATAATAATAGGAATAGAAGAACTTAAAGAGGATTTAGAGGCGAAGGCGGATTTGCAGGCGGATTCTGAGGAGGCTAAGGCAATAGAAGTAATTAGCGCTTTAATAGCAATAATAGCAGACGTGAATTCACAATGTTACGCTAGAAGAAGAAGTGCTTTGTCTGCTAGAAAGAGGGCTGCTAGTTAACCAACCATACTAATAAGGAACGTAAAGCTGCCCGCACACAGTTCTTCTCCATATGTTACTTTATAGGCACACTACTGCCTGCAGACTTCTCTGTGCACCTTGCAGAGTATAAAGGTAGTGAAAACTACAAGGACGATAACAATAATAGCGATTAGTAGTATAATATTAACGATTAGTAATTCATAACTGCGTACGCGGAATATTAATTTTTTAAGGAGTAATAACTTGTAGATTAAGCGTTTATACACTATATTTCTGGTAAAGACATATATAGTAGAGACGTACCGTCATCACCGGCGTCGCAATTCCTTATTAAGGACCGATACACGCGATCTGTGTACTAAGGAATCCTCCCTAATACAGGCGCCGCCAATGTATCTATAGTTGGCAAGGAACAGTACCTCGCACTTATACAGGAAGACCTAACGGTCACGATAGACACATTTATGGCAGGAAAAACGTCTATTAAATTTGGCAAAGGCAGTGTTACGGTGTCTATCGGCACTGCACAGATTCCGACAGAGATTAGAAAAATCGACTTTAAGGTGCTAGATGCGCCCACACCGTTCTTGCTATGCCTTGCGGACATGGACAGGCTAAAGGTCTACTTTAATAACACTACAGATAAGCTCGTCCAGGGCAATGTACGCATCCCCGTGATCTGTAAATAGGGATATCTATAGTTTTATCTTAATAAGAGAGAGCGTGCAACTGCATTTCTTATAAAGACAGAGTTAAGACGGCTCTATCGCCATTTTAGACACCTAGCTATTATAAGACTAGCTAGGCTCTTGAAAGATGCTGGTCACAATAACTTTAAAGAAAGAACTCTTAAGCAAATTACAAAGTTTTACTATTATTATTAGCTTAATAGCTCTGCGCCGCGCCGCTTTAAGTTCACCCTTAAGGATAACTATTACTTTAACTATAAGATCCTTGTAGATATGATGTACTTAAGAAGTAAGCCTACATTACATGTAGTAGATTTAGCAACTTCGTTTTAAGGCGCAAAGTTTCTTAACGCTATTTTAGCTAAGGAGACATAGCAGGCACTGCGGATGTTGTGGATTAATACTTATTAAGGACCACCAGACATTCTTACACATAACGCAGGCACGAACTTCGCAAGTGTAGAATTTCGCGCAGAAGCAAAGATTATAGGAGTCACATGCAAATAAGTACCTACAGAGGCACATTGGTCCGTCGGCAAGATAGAGAGGTATCACGCGCCCCTGCACCGCGCATAGGATATACTCTATGCTAAGCTTGCTGGCACTATGTCTAATAAAGCAATTCTTTAGATAGCCATGAAAGCTGTTAATGACACAGCAGGCCCTAACAGTCTAGTCCCGACTTTACTTGTCTTTGGCGCATACCCACGTATGACTATAGAGTCACCGCTATTACCGTTAATGGTTAAGCGCAGCGAGGCTATTTAAAAAGCGATAAAAGAACTACGTAAACTTACTACTAAACGCTAGGTTGCAGATGCGTTGAACACCCGTAACGGACCTAATACTGTAGATATGCTTGCGCTCCCGCTACAAAGCGAGGTTTTGGTATGGAGAGAAAAGGATGGATGGAATAGCCCGTATAAAATCGCTGCTATAGACGGCTATAACGTCACTGTCGACATGGTTAATGGCCCGACAATATTTCGGTCGACAGTTATTAAGCCATACTATAGACTAGACTACCTCTAGAGTGACCTTAATGCGCCGCAGCAGCAGCACGCGTTACCTATAGATACGATAGTGCTACTAGTAACGCAACTATATAAAAGAGGCCGCCCACCAGGATTAAGGAACAAGAGGAAGGCAAACGTTTATATTACTAAGAAGGAAGAGGCCGACCTTAAGCTCGCTATAAAGCTACGCAACGATAGAGTTATTATAACACCTAGCGCACCCTTTAAGGTATCTAATAATTAAGAGATTAGTAACCTAGTAGGCCGTAGAGTATTTAAATTTAAATAATATAATTAAGAAGTGCATAGCAGAATCCGCATATTTAAGTCGCGTCTAGTACGAGAAGTTAAAGGAAAGATAACTAAGCCCTATAAAAAATCCTATCTTGTTATCTAAGGATACCAGGACTATAGTAAGGAGGCTATCTTAACGTAATTTTTAACTATTTAACGCTGTAGCTAGCGTGTAATTATAGCCCTGGCACCTATGCTTGTATAATATAGGATAAATCTTAAGCTCCGCGACATAACGCAGGCATATCTACAGGCGTAGATAAATCTTAAGAGAATAATACTGGCACACCTCCCTACTAAGCTAGCACCTAGATATCTAGAGGGCACGCTGCTCCATGTAATTAAGCCACTATATAAAATCGCGGAAGCAGGAGTCTATTAGTAGATAACGTACTATAGACATTACTATAAGGAACTAGACATATCTACGTTAACATACAACCCATGCTTATTAGTAACAAACAGTAACGTAGATAACTTTAGCATAGTTAGTATGTAGACTAATAATACCCTTATGCTTGGAATAGCCACATTCTTAGCGCATAAAGAGAAAATGCTTAAGAAGGCATAGTTTAGATTAAAGCTAAAGACTATGCTAACACTAGACGCGTAACTGGACTTTAATGGCTACACACTTATAATAGACGCCAGTAATATGGATAACTACAAAGCAATCTTGAACCTTAAGCAGAAGGGATAAGGAGAAAAGATTAAGCTTGTAGATATTAATGCTCCTAATCGCGCGTAATAGTACACTAAATAGTGCGCCTGCGGGGCATACATCGCATTAATATGTTAACTAGAAGCGTTTTTTAACTTATCTATAGTAGCTTAAGCGCAGTAACCTTCTAATAAGGATATTAAGGCGCTTAATAAGCGCCTTAAATAGCAGATGGAGAATCTCAACCGTGGACTACGCTATATACCTGTTAACCTTATTAACGCTAAGCTAATAGTATTCGTGGACGGCTCCTTTGCTAATAATAAGGACCTTAGCTTGTAGCTAGGCTTTATACTCATGCTTATTAATAAGTCCACAGATGTTAATAATGCCTTTATAATCTGTGGCAATATAATACACTATAGCTTAACAAAGTGCAAACGTGTTACACGAAGCGTACTAGCCTCTAAGATCTATAGCATGGTTAACGGGTTTGACATAGGCATTGCTATTACTACTACTTTATAGATAATCACAAAGCGCCTTAGTCTGCCCGCAGTTCCCTTGGTTGTTTGTACAGACTCGTACTCCCTATACGAGTGCCTTGTAAAGCTTGGGATAACTAAGGAAAAGCGCCTTATGATTAACATCATGGCACTGCGCCAGTTATACGAACGCCGCGAGATTACAGAGATCTAATAAATTAACGGCGAAGACAACCCTGCGGACGCTTTTACAAAAGCATCACCAAACCGCGCCCTAGAACGATTTGTTAATAGTAATAAGGTGATAGTCCGAATTAAGGGCTAGGTGCAGAGACCTACAATCTCTGCCTAGCGCATTTAAGTTCAGATATTCAGTCCTTTATATGGACAATTAATATCGAGAAAAGAAAAGACTTCCAGTGTTGGATTAACAACCTTAAGGCCTCTGTCGTGTTGCAAAACACTATATGTGTGGAGCGAGCCCTATATGGGACTAGCTTCCATACCCCGCGATGTACTTCAATCCTTAGTAGATAGAACGAGAGACAACAAGCATCAATCAACCCAATGTAACTCGTTATCAAGTATTTCCTTTTAGCACTAGTGCAACAAGTCCTCCCGACATTAACCTCCTTAATATAGTAATAGCTACCCTTACCTTAGCTCACGAGATTAAGAACCTTGCGCAGGAAGTCTCTAACTTAAAAAAAAAATAGTTTTATAAGAGTATAATATCTTTAGCTAACTAGTAGAAGGAACGTACTAGGTATATAATAATAAGCTACTCTACCTACCTTAGTATACTTAAAAAATAATAGTGTAAGGACTATATGCTTAGGATGCCTACTAGCTAGTTAAAAAATATAAGAAGTCCTAGTACGCTATTTATATTAAATTATAATAGTTAAGTAGCACGCACGCGCGGAATATTAATAATATTATAAAGGACTGGCTAAAGTAACTCGTATCCCTAGTAACCTAGACTATTATTAAGTTAGAAAAGACTAATGCAGGATACTTAATAACTACTATAAATACTTTCTAATTTATTAGGTAAAACACAATAAATGGAACGATTAGTATAGGTGCTTTAAAGACACTTGTGAAATCCATGCCTAGCAGAAATACGTAATCGGATGGTTCTTACGCGGGATGGACCCCTATAACCTAAAGAATAGCACAAGAGTGACTTAGACAGGACACGAGACCCACCTATCTATCTAATGGGATAAGTGTCACCCACAGTGCTTAGCGTATCTAAGCCTACAGGAGGAAGCAGCCTCCTCTAAAGACTAATTAAGCTACTACACGCTTACAGTGCACGAATGCCTTACTCTAAATTACTCCTAATATAGGATTCTACGAATATACGAATCTAATAAAATTAAAAAAGCCTATAGTGTATACTACTAATATTATAAATAGTATAAAGTTAAGAAAATCTCGAAACTAGTTTAGGTTAAAAACTAGATTTAAGAAGCCACGGGCCTGAATAGTAAGCCTAAGGACTTAAAAAACCAAGGCATTACTAGGTAACAAGCTATACTAGTAATAGTATAATTATTATAGCTTATTAAGTAGATACTCGCCAAGTTAAGAAATGCTTAATTAAAGAAATGCTTAATTAAAGACATTATAATATATAAATATTATATAAAAGTACTTATTAATCTAGGGGCAGACGCGAGTCTAATAGCCCTGAAAGTAATTAAAAAGTATAATATGCCTGATTATAATAAGGAAATACTATTATAAATAGGACTTATAGATAAGACCTATTTATAAAAATATAGTAATAGTTAGCTACGCCTAGAGACGGCGCTAGGTTAATATTAAAGGCTTAAAAAGCTAGCATGTCTTCACTATTACTAAAATAGGAGACATAGACGCTATTATTAGTTATACATAGCTTAAGTAATATAATATAAAAATAGATTAGCTTATAAGGGCAATTCTACCTAGGAAACTACCCGCGACGACTTAAGCAGAGTCACGATAAAAGGGGAACCCCTAGGAACTTTAGGAGAGAAGGGAGAACTAGGCATTTATAATATAAAATATATTAGTTTATAAGGTAAATAGAATCTTATAGTAACACCTAGAATAGGTGTGCGATCTATAGGTGTAATTAGCTAAAATAGTTAATAAAAACCCTAGTCTGCTAGTAAAGTACTAAGAATTTATAAACTTAATTAAGAAACATGACGAGACAGTCTTACCTAAATACTAAAAGTAGGATTATAAAATACTACTAGTAAAAGGAGCTAAGTTACGGCTAGAGCGCTTATAGCCCCTTATATAAAACTAAGAAAGAGAGTTAAAGGAACTATTTAAAAAAATCTTTATTTTAGAAAATAATAGCCTAGTTAAAGTCCTGCGGCCTTCCTAATACTCTTTATACTTAAAAAGGATAGTAGGCTATAGCTCTATATAGATTATAGGTAGCTAAACGCCCTAATAGTTAAGAATTAATATTTATTACCCCTAATTATAGAGCTTATAGACTAACTCCGTGAAGCTAGGTAGTTTACGAAGTTTAATATCTTAGATAGATTCTATTATATATAAATAGTAAGGAGATATAAATAAAAAACCGCATTTTATACGCGATATAGTCTTTTTAAGTATATAGTTATACTAATAAGGTTAATAAACGCCCTAGCGACCTTTTAGGAACTTATAAACTAAGTTCTATATAAATACTTAGATGTATTCTATATGGAATATCTAGATAATATATTAATCTATTTAAACAATTCCTTAGAGGAATATAAAGAGCACGTTTAGAAAGTACTTAAGAAGTTACAGGAGTATAGATTACTTCTATACCCTAAAAAGTATAAGTTCCACGTTATAGAAACGGAATATCTAGGATTTATAATATCCTAAGAAGGTGTTAAGATAGATTTAAAAAAAATTGCGATAATAGAGGAATAGCCTTTACTAGAATTAGTAAAAGATGTTTAGTCTTTCCTTAGCTTTACTAACTTCTATCGCAAATTTATTAGGAACTACTCTAAGATAACCACTCTACTAACGGAACTTATAAAGACTAGTAAATAGTAACTAAGCTTTTAAGAAACTAAAGTGCCTGTTCTTAACCGCGCTATTACTATAAATGTACTACCTAGAGCGGCAGTATTATATCTACACTAACGTATTAGACTACGCGCTAGGAGCCGTACTCTTATAAAAATATAATAATAAGTAATAGAGACTAGTCTTATACTATTTAAAAAAGGTTTTAGGAGTAGACCTTCATTATAAAATCTATAATAAAAAGCTCTTAATAATTATTAACTACTTTAAATAGTAGGAAGCGTAGCTTAAGGGAGTAAGATATTAGGTAAAAGTCTTTTCTAATTACCTAAACTTTACTTACTTTATAACTACGAAGAAGCTTAATAGAAGGTAGGCTAAATAGTCTAAATAGTTAGTAAAATATAATATTTAGATTACCTACCTAGCAGAAACAGCTAATAGAGTGGCAAACGCCCTTAGTAGATAATCTAATCTTATAGAAAAGGAAGACGACATTAACTATAACGCTATTTTTATAAAGTAGAGGATAGAGCACTGCGTTATAATAAGACATAGCTTACGCTCGTGCTAGAAGCACGATAAGTAGACCTTACCTATTATAAACCCCTTATAGCTAACTTCTAAAACTATAAAACGCTTACGGACTGTGACGGCCTGGCATGCCGGCAGGACACATGACCTCGCGTGAGAGGCGCGACTGCCTCACGCCTGGGTGCAGCTGCCTTACGCCGGGGCGTAGCTGCCCACGCACCTAGTGTAGCTATCTCGAATAGATAGATGTTCCGTGCCGAGCGGTAGCGCATAAAAGCGCCGCAGGCCTGTGTACCTACAGTCTCCTCATCTTAGTGTAGCTAAAATAGAGCTAACCTACCTTATCTACTCTCTTAATGCAGGAGCCTGTGCCTATCCTTATATTACACTAAGATCTCTTTACTTAGCTAAAGATAGTAATAAAATATTAAGTTAAACTACTCGATCTGCCTGCGCGCACGACTTAATAACAACTACTTTAGAGAATTTATTACATAACTACGCTAAGCTATTAGTTTATTATAAAATATAATTACTCGCAACGAGAGGTTTTAATACTACTAAGTAACATACTACTTAAAGGGAGTTAAAGAACGTAGTTTAAAAACAGCACGCTGTAGCTAGCTAAGAGAGCTAATTAGCCTATCGCCCTTTACTTAATAAATATGTTATACAGGCAACCTACTACTTACGTAAAGAGGGCTATAAGAGCCCTAGCCTTTATAAGAGAGGAACCTATTCCTACTAACTATCTTAAGCACTACCTGCTCGCCTTTTCCCTACTAAAAAACTAATAACTAGCTACTCTACCCACAGTATTAATAAAATAGCACTAAAACACCTATTTATAGCGTTAGTCTTAAAAAAGGAGATGCTGGGCAGCGCGTACGACCTATCTAAGCCCTTTATCTACTAAGAACACGAAATCCAGAGCTACGGCTCTATTACTAAGGAAAACCATAATTAAGACACTTCCCTAAAACTTGCTCGTATCTAGTAAGGTATTAATAAGGACCTCTTGTAACCTTCCTAGCTACTTACGTTTATTAGTAATAACCTAATTACTGCGACGCTAGAGGCCGTAATTAAGCATTTTAGGCAGGAACTAGTAAAAATTACTATAGAGCTAGTTAGCTAGCTACTTCTTCGTAGTGTAGAGCGATAATAACTATATATATACCGCCAGATCGCTACTAATGCCTTAGCTAAAGGCGAAGGGCTATATAGAGCCCTTGTTTAAGCGCAGTAAAAGATAGACAGGTTAAAAGCCTAACTTGCTAAACAGGCTATAGCAGGCTCTACCCCTAATACACTAGTAACTTAATCTTGTATAACTAAATTCTAAATCCTCCCTTAGACCCTAAGCTAGAGCGTCCCCTCCGCTAACAACCTGCCAAGCTCTAAGTCTAGCGAGCCTAATAACTTATGTTTTTTACGCTTATTACTATTTAAGCCTGTTACTTGTCTATATATACGCTTTTTAGGCGTAAGCTAGCGCTTAGTTAAGTTCCTAGACCTTCTACTGCTCTTAGACGGCAAGACAACTACGACCTTTAAGCACTAGAGGGCCTATATAGAGAACAAACTTTAGTCTAACCGCGATTAGTTTATAGGAGAGACATTAGAGGATACCTAAAAGCGTATTATAGTATATATAACTACACGCACAGAGGATCCCGCCCGTAATTAACTTATAACTTTAATTAGAGCTCTACGAGACGGTGGCGAACGCATTAATAGTAAATTTATAATAAATATAATAGAATAAGCTTTTAGCGACCTACACAAGAAGAAGAAGATCTATTAGGCATTTATCTAACTACGCCTCCGCTCTATAGCTAAGTTTACTAGCTTCTAAGTAAACTTCTTCCGCCTTGCGACGCAGCGCAAGCTACCTACTAACTAATAAGTTAAAGAGTTCTATAAGAAGCTTATATATTAACTCTGTATAAATATAGGCTATAACATTTATCGCTTTAAAAATAATTACTCTAAGTTTATTAACATCGCCCGCGACCTTGCACGAGAGGTAGTAATTATAGACTCCTAGGTTATAGCGCGCGCCAAATAAAAATCTCGAAAGAAGGCTACTTCTACCTTAGCCACTAAGTCTCGCAAGTACGCTTTAATACTAGCGTAGCCCCTTACTCGCATATAGCTAACGCGCGCCGCCACTATAGCTCTAGGTAGCTAGCTTACCTACTACTATTATAAAAAGTTAGGATATATTACTTAAGACTACCTAAATAGCCCTGTTAATTAGAAAGCGTTAGAGGCCAGCAATTTAGCACCGCAAGCTAATAAAGAGGTATATTATAAGACTAAGGACAAAAGCTTCCTCTCTTCTAACGAGGAATTAGGAAAAGTATTACTCTAGGGGAAGTCTCCTTCCTAGAGAATCCTATAGGAGCTGCTAGCATACGAGACCTCTTATTTAGTAGAAGTGCTTTTACTCTGCCCTACCACATCTTAATAAACGGGCTAGTAATTAGGTTAAAGGCTCTTATTAATACAGGCGTAGGTAGCTACGTCTTAGTCTACCTTAAACACCTCTACATAATTAAGAAGGGACTTAAGGCATTTATTAAAAGCATAGAAGCTATTTCCCTGGCTAGATATAATAGTTAACTAAACAGGCAGGTGAATAAGCACTTCTAGGCTAACCTAGTGCTAAATAGCTATCGCCTTACTACTTACTTTATACCCTGCAACACTAGCCGCCACGATTTTATAGTTAGCCGCAAGCTTCTCGAGGAAGCTAATGTCTAGATTAACTATAAGTAGTAGATACTTAAGTGGCTAGATATAACACAGATTAACTATAAACAAGATATTATTATCCTAACGCGGGGCATAGCTACAGGAATTAATCCTAAGCATTAGGCAGATGCTAACTAACGTGATAAGCTTATAGACGTGGCTATTATATAGCATATCTATCGCTTATCGCAGTAATCCCCTCAGCGTTATACCTACTAAAAGAACCTAGCGAAGATAGAGGAGCAGCTCCGCTACTAAGCGCTATTATTACAAAAGTAGTAGCTAACTTGCCCTAAACCTGTCTCTCGCGAGGACCTTGCTGAGGCAGGCCTTAAGATTAATATTATAAAAGCTATAGTATTTATAATTAATACGCGTTAGAAAGAGATAGTTATTAGCTATATTAGTGTTTACAAAGTAGAGAAGCTAATCTAAGACTATAAGGAGGAGCTAGGCCAGATAGACCCGCTAGACCTAGATAAAGAACTCTGCTAGCTTCTTATAGAGAAGTTACTGTTCCTAGGCTATGCAGGCGCTACCCTAGCTTACTTCTTAAAAAAGGACTCTAACGTACTACCTTTATACCGTAATAGCGTTAATTACAACATTAAGCTAACTGCGGATAATACACTAATATTAAGCCTACTATATAGCATGTCTCTAGAGTAGTTATAGCTTATTAAGGATTACCTAAACAACCACCTCTAACGCGGCGTTATTACTTATAGTAACGCGCCCTACGCCTCACTAGTACTATTTACTAAGAAGCCTAAAGGGGGGTAGTAATTTTATATTAATTATTACAAGCTTAACGCTATTATAAAGAAAGATGTCTATCCTATCCTACTTATCTAAGAGACCCTTACAAGGCTCGCCCGTGCTAAGATATTTACTAAGCTAGACGTACGGTAGGCCTTTTATCGCATTTGACTAGATAAGGAAGCAGAGGACCTAACCATGTTTCGTACACGCTATAGTAACTATAAGTATTATGTACTCTTATTTAGTCTCTATAATAGACCTGCCACCTTCTAGTAATATATTAATAGGGTACTATATAGCCTACTTAACGACTTTTGCATAGCATATCTAGATAATATCCTTATCTACTTAGAGGATCTACTACACCATGAGGAGCATGTTGCGCAGGTGCTTAAACAACTCCGCAACGCTGGTTTGCAAGTAGATATTAAGAAGAGTAAGTTTGCAGTAACTAGGACAAAGTTCCTTAGCCTTATTATTAGCACTTAAGGTATTTAGAAGGACCTAGAGAAGATTGCTACTATACAGGACTAGCCTATGCTTACATTAGTTAAAAGCATATAGTTATTTTTAGGCTTCTGTAACTTCTATTAAACCTTCCTTAAGGACTATAGACGCATTATTAGACTACTTATAAAGCTCCTTAAGAAGGGCGCCTAGCATGCCTTTAAAGAGCGAGAGCTTATAGCCTTTTAGCAAGTTAAAGACCTTATGCTATTAGATAACGTACTTGCTTATTACTCTCCCTATCGCGTTACACGCATGGAAATAAACGTAAGCGATAGTATTGTTGCTGGCGTACTCTCTTAGCTACAGGACGACGGACTCTAGCGACCTGTAGCCTTTTATTCTAAGATAATAAGCGACCCGCAGATGAACTACGATATATATAATAAAGAGATACTAGCCATAATCTATAGCCTTAAAGAATAGAGATCTTAGCTTATTAGTCTATAGATAACTAAGCCCTTTAGCGCTATTACTAACTATTAAGCGCTAGAGTACTTCTTTATTAAGCGCAAGCTCACTCCTTAATAGATACGCTAGGCTATAATAGTAGCTAATTTAACCTAAAGCTTACCTACTAACTAGGCACTACTAACGTGGTGGCTAACGCGCTATTACGTAAGCAGGAAGAACTATAGACTTAAAAAGAGAATAATAAGGTAGCTTGCATAAGGGTCTTCTTATAGGCTAAGTAGCTAGACGTTAATATAGTGTAAGAAGCTATAACCTAACTTGCTAACCTAGCTACTTAAGGATTATAAGGCCAAGAGCTTAAAATTACTATAATAGACACCTTTCTAGCCTCTCCCTCTATAGAGGATCCTCATACCCTCGTCGATTAGGTAATTAAGGTGAACCGGAATCACGATAGCCTACAAAAGCTACAGGAAAAAAGCTCTATCTAATAACTAAGGACTATAGAAGCTAAATAATTAAGATCTACTCTTATATAAAGATTAGTTAGTTATCCTAGCAGTTAACTTCCTACGCACCTACTTAATCTAAGCCACTTATGCTACGTAGCTTACTACTTACCTTGGAAAAAGGAAGATAGCGAAGCTACTTAGAGATTAGTACTATTGGCTAAATCTAGCGAAGGATGTGGACACCTATGTCGCCGCCTGTAAGGCTTATTAATAGAGTTATACGCCCTGCGACCACACCCTAGGACTACTTAAGCTACTACTAATACTAAAGCAAGCATGGCAGGACGTTTTAATAAACTTTAAGTTATTCCTACCTAATAAGAAAGGGTACGATAACGCCTTTGTTATAGTTAACTACCTAAGCAAGCGCTGCTTCTCACTACCTTGCTATAAGATAACTACGGCGGAATAGGCTGTAGATATGTACTATCGCTACATCTGGCGCGTGTACGGCCTACCCAAGTCTATCGTCTCTAATCGAGGCCCGCAGTTTATCTCAGCATTTATAAACAAGCTATGCTAACTTGTAGGCGTTAAGCAAAAGCTCTCAACAGCTTATTATCTTTAGACTAATAGCAACACAGAAATTATAAACTAGTACCTTAACTAGCGCCTTTGCCTATTTATTAACTACTACTAGGATAACTAGTCTAACCTACTGCCCTGCATAGACTGGGCTCAGGCTATACTGCCTCATGAGACTACAGACCTCTCGCCGTATAAGATCGAGTTCGGACATCAGCCTACACACTACTAGGACTGGGAAGAGCGGATAAAGACCTCGCCCATAGCCCGTGAGTAGATGTCCCGAGAGGAAGCGCAGAACTACGCAAAGGTTTAATATAACGCTATAAAGCAGGCTATAAAGATAGCTTAGAGAGGGATTATTTATGCCCAGGAGCAACAAGCACGTTAAGTAAATAAAAAGTAACGTAAGCTAGATTTTAGAGTAGGCGATTAAGTCTATATTACGCTAAGAGGCTTTATAACTAATTAGCCTAGTTAGAAGCTTGACTAGCAGATATACGGGCCCTACCTAATTATTGCTATAAAAGAATACTCCTACTAAGTTAAGCTTCCGCCGTACATGCACATGCACAATGTCTTCTATATAGACTACTTATAGAAAGCCGCTATAGACACACTGCCAGGTTAGATAGAGCTAGAAGAAGAGCTAATAGAGGTTAACGGCAACCTAGAATAGCAAGTAGAGGAGATCCTTAATAGCTACATCTACTAAGGACGTTTATAATACAAAGTCTCCTAGACTGCCTATAATCTTAACCCTACCTAGTACAACGCCCGAGGCTTTGTTAGGGCACTATATAAGGTAAAGGAGTATTATAACGCATATCTAGACAAAGCAGGGCCGCTACTATAACTAGATATCTAGCTACGAGCGTATAAGTCCAGCACCTATCTAGAGATAATAGAGGAAGATAACAAAGCTACAGTTATACTAGCACAAGGCAAGACACGAAGGAGGTAACACGACGGACTTAGAGGACTACGCCCACCTTAGAGGGGGGTAATATAATAGCCTAGCATGCTGGCAGGACACATAACCTTGCGTGAGAGGCGCAACTGCCTCACGCCTAGGTGCAGCTGCCTTACGCCTGGGTGTAGCTGCCCACGCACCCAGTGTAGCTATCTTAGATAGGTAGATGTTCCGTGCCGAGCGGCAGCGCATAAAAGCGCCGCAGGCCTGTGTACCTATAGTCTCCTCATCTTAGTGTAGCTGAAATAGAGCCAACCTACCTCATCTACTCTCTTGATGCAGGAGCCTGTGCCCGTCCTCACACGGGCAAAGATTAACACGTAAATAATCTAAACTAGACTTTAAAATTATCTACGCGTAATTACAGAAATAGAGTATAAATAAGTAACTAAGTAGTACTATTATTAGTTAAAAAGCTACACGAAGATAAGAAATAGGAATACCTGAGAATTATAAAAATAACGCGCTAAGTTATAAATAAATACGCTATCCCTAAGCTATAGTAGATAGTATAGAAGGTACTAGGCAACTATTTAGCATTTTATTAAATAAGCCTAAAAGATATAAGCCCTATAGTCTTTTATAACTATTATAGCTACCCCTAAGACTATAGTCTAGTATAATTATAAATTTTATTATAAAGCTCCTAGCATTGCTAGCACTAGGGAATATATATCCCTATAATTTTATCTTAGTTATAGTCTATAAAATAACTAAGGAATTAATATTTATACTAATTAGGGAAGCTATGTTAGTAGAAGAACTAGCCTATATAGTAAAATAAAAACTTATATCTTAGGTTAGACAACTAGATAAGTTTATTACTAATAGAGCTAAGATATTTACATCTTTGTATTAGACTACGTTTACCGCTACACTAGGTATTAAGCACAAGCTCACGATGAGCTTCTACTTAAAGATAGATAGATAAATAGAGTAAGCTAACTAATTACTAGAACAATATCTTTAGATATATGTAAATAAGCTATAAAATAATTAGGTTACGCTACTACTAATAGCTTAACTAGCATATAATAGCGTAAGATTAGCGACTACAGGGTACTGGCCATACTACGCTAATCACAGATATGAGCTAGTAGCTTACTAAAACCCGTTAGATATCGAAAGCATTGCGAAAAATATAGCAAAAAAAAGCAGAATTTATAAAGAACTTATATAAAATTCTACGCAAAAACATCGCGTAATAAAATATATAAATAGCAAAGAATGTAAATAAAAAAAGGATTAAGGGACTAATTTGTAAAAAAAGAGATAGAGTTCTCCTCTCATAAATTTTTTTTATGATAATATAGCTAATTAAAATATTAAATAACCTTTTAAAAAGATATTTAAAATTTAAGAAGCTATACGCCTAGTAAATTTTAAACTATAATTATCTATAGATACACGTATACACCTAGTCTTCTATAAATTATTATTAGAACTAGCACTACTAGATACTAAACTAGAATTACACCAAGAGCTTAAGGACAAGGAGTATAAGGTTAATGCTATTAAAAATCTATAAAAAGTTAGACGTTAGCACAAGTATCTAGTAAAATAAAAAGATTAGCTAGAAAGCTATAATACGTAGAAACTAATAAAAAACCTTACTAATTATAATACCGCCTTAAAAAATTCTACAAGGAACACCTAACAAAGCCTAAAAGGCTAAAGGTTTAAAATTACTAGAATTAAAGAGTAGGGAACAAGTAGCCTAGTTAAGAGTAATAGTACTAGGTATAAGCCTACCCTCTAATTACGTAATATTTTAACCTAGCTCCTTAAGACCCTTAAGACATTTAATCTTTTTAATAAATTTTATTAAATTAGTAAGGGGCTTCCCCTTACGTTCTTTTTGTAAATATTTTTATTTTAATAGTCTTTTTCTTTTCGTGTAAGTAGCCTATAGGGCTACTATAGCTACTTTTTTTTTAATAATAGCTACCTCCTCTAAGTGCTTAAGCTAGTTTATCTTAAAGTTAATATAAAAAAAATTAAAAACCACGGGTTCTAACAGCTCGCACTTAGTAATACTATTTTTATAATAATTACTATACTAAATCTTAAAAAAAAATAGTTTATAGGTTAAGCCCTTTTTTGCATAGTATTTACAGAACATTATAGCAGTCTAGCTAATTAAGTTTATATAATCTCTAATAGAATAATAATAAAAGATACTTTAAGAGGACATTAACTACTGCATAAGGACATGTAGAGGAAGGAGGGGGATAGTATTATAACCTAGAGACATTAGGACAAGCGAGCCTTATAACAGTACATAAGCCTTACCTAAGGATAACGTAATGTCCTAGGCTGTCCCAGACGCCAAGCCTATAGGACAATGTAGGACCACGTGACCCAGGTCACGTGATGTCCTAGGAATCCCAAGAAATCCCATGGACACGAGGCATGGGACACTATAGGACTTTATAGGACAGGAGGGATATTTATACATAGGTGATTTCCTATGTTATACTCCTTATAGTTAACTAAAATATTTTCTGTGCGAGTACGTTCTCCTATATAAACTAATAGTTATCTTATTTATTATAATATTAAATTATATAGCTACGCGCTAAGTGTCGCATTAACTTATACTACTAAATAATTTATAAAGTGCTATTTTAGCCTTACTACCCTAACCTGAATTGGACGAAGGTATAAGTGCCTCATAACATATAGAAGTAAGCTTAAAGATTACCCTCTCTATAATATATAAAAAGAAGCTAAGTAATCCTATCTCTAGAGCTATAAAGAAATAAAGTCCTAAAATAAAGTTATAATTACTTTAGTAAAAGTAGCAGGTTATTAAATCCTTAATTATATATAGGTATATACTTACAAGCTTAACAAACACCATTAATAATAAAAGTATAAAGTAAGATTAGTAGTAAAACGCAATTAATAGTAATATCTTACTTTATAAAATACCTGTACTATAATACTTATAGGACAATCCTTTCGTATACTTATATTAACTATAGCTTAGTTTAACCTAGAGCTTATCTAACACGACATTACCAACGCTTTTGTCTACGTAAAGCTAGATAGAGAAATCTACATAAAGATGCCTCGCGGCTACTCGCGAACAGGCGCAATCCTCTAACTATATAAAGCACTCTACGGACTGCGTATCTCTTCCCTACTTTAGTAGAGAGAGTTTACTACTACACTCTATAATATAGGGTTTACTATATTCCCTTATAAGCCTTATTATTTAATTAAGGAAGGACTTATTATCTTTTTTAATATAAATAATTTATTATCGCCTATTAAAAGGATTATAAGTCGGCTATAACAGTAGCTATTAAAAAGATGAGCGCTAAGTTTACCCTTACTAGGCAAAAGGATCTATAGTAGTTTCTAAAAGTTAAAGTGATTAGAGGCCGCACTAAATAAAAGATTTAGCTTTTATAAGTTTTTTATATTAATAAGATATCTTGTCTTATAAATTACTATAAGATGTAATATAAAATGCTAATAGCTTTAATTAAGTTACTCTCGCGAACAGGACTATCTAATAAGGCTAAGGTTAATTAATACTAGCTTAAAATTAAATTAATCCTTAATATATGTTACGACCACAAACCCCACAAGGATAAAGAAGCCAGACAATTACGCCAAGAGAGTAACTGTTAACGAAGTAGCAGAGTTAACGGGACCTAACGGGGCGCGGGGCAGCTTAGTTAGCAGTTACGTGACAAAGTCCCGTATAAAGGGAAGTCCCATGGGACTACCGTAGTCCCTGGGACTACAGGGCCTTGGCGGGACTACGAAGAAGGAATAGGCTAGTATATAGTGTGGCGACTTTCCTATTATTGTTTCCTTCCTCGTAGTTAACTTATATATCTTCTGTGCGAGTACGTTCTCCTATACAGACTAATAGTTATCTTATTTATTATAAGATTAGATTATCTAGCCGCGCTAAGTGTCGCATTAACTTATATTACTAAATAATCCGTGAAGCACCACGATACCTTACTACCCTAATCTAGATTAGAATAAGGTGTAAGAGCCTTATAACACTTTAACTACCCTACGGTATAATGGCAGGACCTACTTCGACCACCGTAGCTCTAGCACCTAAGGAAAAGACCCTAGGAGAGATGGTTATTGAACAAGTGGCTTAGATAGCCTAGTTACAGGAAATCATCAACCAGATAAGCGAAAAGATAAGCTAATAGGAAAATGCGAAACATTAACCAAAGGTCCCGAAGCCCGAACCCTATTTAGGAAAGGGTTACCCAGGAACGTTCTTAACCTAGATAAAACTATTTATCTGTTACCACCTAGGAAAGTTTAATATAGAACAAGACAAGATCCTAATTACCTATATAAACATGTAAGATAAGGCAGCCGCGTAGGCTAGACTAATAATTAACAATTTTCTTAAGAATGGCAAATTAGAGGATTGTAGTTAAGACGCTACTAAAGACGCCTTTAAGGACTAGGAGTCTTTTTATAAGGCCGTGAAAGGAATGTTCGGCACTATTAATAAAGGACATTAAGCCAAAATACGCCTCCAGCGCCTACGTCAGGAGAAATTAGTGGTACTCTATACACTAGAGTTTAAACAGATTATGGCAGAACTCGAAGGATGGGGAGAAGCCCCACTTATAATTACCTACTATAATAGACTAAAAGAATTAGTTAAAGACAAATTAGTCCACTAAGGAAAAGCAGACGACCTAGAAGAACTTATTAATAATGTAATTAAAGCAGACAATTGCCTATATAAACGCAAGCTAGAAAAATAGCATGGTACTAGGCTACTTACTAGAAAAGAGAATCGATCCCGGCCCGCAGGAAGAGACCAGGACGGAGATGTTATTATAACTAATAAAGCCTAATAGTATAAAAAGAAGAACGGTAAGGGAAAACAGTTATATAGACTAAAGAAGAGTTACTAAGGCAAGAATGGCATCTCGCAGGAAGAGCGAGAATAGAGGTTTAAAGATAAAGCCTGCCTCTAATGTGGCAAGCCAGGCCACTTTACCAAAGACTGCAACGATTAGGAGAATAAGGTTAATACGACTAACCTCCTATAAGTGGCTATAGTCACCCTTACGCTGGCAGAAGCTAACGGAGTGGATCTTACGCAGGAGATCCTAGAGCTAATAGAAGAGAAAGAGGAACAAAAGACCCTTCCTAAGTACTAGATCTTCTAAAGACTAGCCGATAACACCTACTAGATGTGCAGCAGTGCGCTACATTAATCGTCTTAGTGTAAGGCAAAAATAATCGTCCAAGGGGCACACGCATGGGACGCCTACTGGCTAGCGGAGAAACTATAGGGGCGCCCAAAATAATACCTACGCCAGATCACGATACAGGAACAACATGAATACGCCAAATAGTGGCAATGCACGCGTAAAGAATGCCGACAATACTCTAAGGCTAGAGTTAGGGCCTCCTATTTTCCAGGAGGTTTAGAACACTATAGGCTAAAGCAGAGCTAGTGTAGCGTGCCTAATAATTACCACGAGCACTTTCTAGCCTATTAGGCTAAGCACTATAAATGGAATAGTTAGTATTAATGTTTTAATATTACCTGTAAGCTACACAGGTAGCAGAAGTTCGAAATAGGCTAGTTCCCTTAGGGCTTAGACCCCCGCGACACTAGCACGATAATAGAAAATACGTAGCTAGGAAGAGACGCGGACTACTTATTAATTAAGTAAGAATAATGTAACCTATAGTGCTTCGCACACCTAAGCCTGCAGGAAGAGGCAGCCTCCTTAGATAGCTATTTAGGGCATAATACATTAGCCTAGAACGAATGCCTTACTCTAAATTGCCCGCAACATGAGAATTAAGGAGTATACAAATCTAATAAAATTAAAGAGACTTACGCCCTATATTAATAGCAATATAAGTGGCACTAAATTAAGGAAGTCTCTAAGCTATCTAAGGTCTAGGACTAAATTAAGAAAGCCGACGCCGGTTAGCCTAAAACCTTAGATAAAGGGTCCGATAATTTAAAAAACTAGATTATTACTAGGCAACGAACCACACTAGTAATAGTATAATTATTATAGCTTATTAAGTGGACACTCGAAGAATTAAGAAACGCTTAATTAAAGATATTACGGTGTATAGACATCGTGTTATAGCACTAATTAACCTAGGGGCAAACGCGTGTCTAATCGCCCCGCGAGTGGTTAAGAAGTATAATATACTATATTATAATAAGAAAACACCGCTATAAATAGGACTTGCGGACGGGACCTAATTACAAGGATACGGTAATAGTTAGCTACGCCTCGAGACGGCGCTGGTACAAGTTAATATAGAAGGCCTAAAGAGCCAACACGTCTTCACTATCGCAGAGATAAGAGACATCGAAGCCATTGTTAGATATAAATAGCTAGAACAACACAATCTATAGATAGACTAGATTAAACGAACGATCCTTCCCCGGGACCTACTAGCGAAGGCTCAGGCGAGCCCTGGTAGGAGGGAAACTCCCCAACCTTAGGCGAGAAAAAGAAGTTAACTATCTAGGATATAAGAAATATTAGTATACAAGATAGATAGGATCTTAAAGCAACACCTAGGGCAGGTGCACTATATATAGGTCCGAGAGACTAAGATAGTCCTAGACAACCCTAGTCTACTAGAAGAATACAAGGAATTTGTAGACCTGTTTAAGGAACACGACAAGACTGTCCTACCTAAACATAAGGAGTGGGATCACGAGATACCACTAGTAGAGGAAGCCAAGCTACGGCCAGAACGCCTAAGGCCCCTTACCTATAAACAAGAAAAGAGTTAAAAGAGCTAATACAGAAGAATCTACGCTTAAGGAAATAGTGGCCTAGTTAGAGTCCTATGGCCTTCCCTATACTCTTTGTTCGCAAAAAAGACGGCAGGCTACGACTCTATATAGATTATAAATAGCTAAACGCCGTGACGATTAAGAATCGCCACTTGTTACTACTAATAACGGAGCTTATGGATAGACTCCGAGGAGCTAAATACTTCACGAAATTCGACGTCTGGGATAGATTCCACAGGATTTGAATTGCGAAAGGGCACGAGTGGAAAACGGCGTTCCGCACACGATATCAGTGATGTCCATGGATGGATTGGATTAACGAATCCATCCATATCCATCCAATCCAAACAGTCCATGGAAATCCAATCTATCCACGTAGATTGTTCTATACCTAATTAGGCGTCGTCTAGACCTAATTAAGGTATTAAACTAGTAGTTTCGTCGTCTAACAGTTTTCCTGTGGCTTATTAAGGCAAGCGACCCAAAAAATCGTAATATTTAAACTTAACCTTACCTAGTTCGACGAAACTTCCACAACACCTATTTAATAGCTCTAAAACGGTCGAAGCTACTTTTATTTAGTATTTTCTTAAATCCTACGACTTATCTTTGCTAGTTATCTAATTATTTATTAAAATGCGCTTTTAGTTAGATGGCAAGCGCCTACGGCACTAACGCACAAGAACCTCTTTAGAGCTACCTAGTATCTCCTTACCTACGCTAATAATTATAGAAGCTTTAGAGGCTATTAAGACGCCTATTAAAGGGGTAAAACGATAAATTAAGTTAAATTCTACGTTATCGCAAACCCGTAAGCGTGTCTAGGCGCCAGAAGTGGCGTTAGTGCCAGACTCACAAGGCTCCCTATAACTATCCGTTCTATTAACTTAAAGTGGCCAGCAGAGTAGCAGTACGTACGGTATAAACTTATAGTTACTTAGTATGTCTATTAACAATGTTTGTGGCTCTATTGCTAACCCCGTTACTGTAGATACTAGTATTAATAATTAGCTTAATTCTTAATTAGAGGCATTAGAATTAACTTCGCAACATACTACCCTAATTTAATTAGCATTAGCTAGAGACTCTATACATGCCACAAGACGCCGCGAGATTAAGATATTAAGCTTTAATTACTCTTAAGTTAACCTTACTAACAACTAGGCGTTTAACACTTACACTAAGGTATACAATCCTAAAGGGAGGCTTAACTTATAGATCTAAAAGTACGGCGTCCTACTTAAAAGCACGGATAAGAAGACATTTACTCAGTTTTTCTTATATAAATTATGCTATATCGACTGCTTCAAGGCGAAGATCCTTAATGTGAGAAAGGGGTGTAGGTTAGTTACTAGCTATCTTAAGAAATATAAGATCTTTAATCTAAATCGTTAGCCCCTTATAGGGCAGGATAAGATAGATTAGTTCGCGCTTAATACATTTTTTCTAAAAGGTTTAGCTACTATTAATGCTGTGGCGTCTTCCTTTAACGTCGATAAGTTCTATTAACTTTTAGTTAGATAGATCGTTATAAGCAGGATCCCCTTTGTTAAGCTAGATGCTAAGGAGCTCCGTGAGGTGTTTCAGTATCTTAATTCAGCTATAAAGATGCCTCGCGCAATCCCATCTCGTAATATAATAAGGCGTAGGATCTCCGTGGAGTACGCACGTTTAAAGGATGTGGTTACTACCTACCTGGACCGAGCCATTACGAAGATTCACCTAGCCTTCGACTTATAGACTTCTAGTAACAATAAGTCGTACAATAGTGTTGTCGCATAGTTTCTTAATGAGAAAGGTAATCTACGAAACCTTCTTCTTGCTCTTAAAGCTATAAAAGATGCCTATACTAGTAGAAATATTACAGTATCGCTATAGGGGGTTATTTCTTACTAGGGGCTTTAAGACCGCGTAGGATATCTTACCTCCGATAACGCCGCAGCCAACAATACAGTAATAGACGCTCTAGGGGAGATTTTTAAGGAAAATTAGTTTAACTTTAACCCTAAGTAGCAGCGTATAAGGTGTATAGGGCATATCTTTAACCTTATTATAAAAGCGCTAATATTCGGAGCTAATATTAGTGTTAGATGTCACGTCTTAATGGATGTCCTGATGATTCGGGGGGTTGAATTGATGTATTTGGTTATTCTTTTCTTCCTGTCTACGGGGTTCCCTCGGCAGGTTCTGTGTGTTCTCGGTTAATCCCTGGCCTTTTTCGGGCTACCCTTGATCCTCCGAACTTGATATGCTTTTTATCTAACACACCCCCTTAGCTTGGAGCCGTTCGAGCCATGGCTAAGGTTATTAGACGAGGGTGAGGTTATTAAGCTAGTCTTAAATCTCCTCTAAAGGTGCTTTATTAGCTACCTTTCGATTTCTTACCTCCACTAGTCCCAGTTGCTTTAGGAAGTTCTGCCACTAATTTACTAGGAGTGCTTTAGTTAAGCCGTCTATAATTATCTCTATAGATTTAGTGTATTCCACCTTTATCCTTCCCCTGGTTACTTCCTGTCAGAGCTAGTAGTTATATATATCAACGTGTCGAAGCTTCGTATGCAGCTTCGAGATCTTCTGCGTTACTAGCTAAATAGTTTACTAGTTATCACATTAGATTATAATAGTAGGGCTAGGTAGCTTAACTTTTAGTTCCTCTATTAATCTTAATATAAAGATAGCTTCCTTTGCAACTTGCGCCAGAGCAAGAAGCTTAGCTTCTATAGTTAACGTAGTAATAGTGTCTTATTTACTTACACGCCATGTAATAAGGCTATTAAATAGCTTAATAGCGTAGCCTTGCGAGCTCTTACGGTCTAAAGTGTTATCCGCAAATAAGGCATTACTTACTACCTATAAGGATTCGCCTCCTTTAAGTTAAAGTATCTTCCACTTTGTTTTGTTAAGGTACAGCAGGGCTCGGTCAGCCGCATAATAATATTCTAGACTAGGATTTAATAAGAATCTTGCTAGCCTTAAGGTTGCAAATGCAATATCCGGTTGGGTACTAATAGCTATATATAGGAGTGATCCGATCTTACGTTAGTATTTATTAATCTCTATGAGCGAAGCCAGCCCTTCTCTCGGCTTAAGCTCCCCTATGCCTATTAGGGTGTCATGTTGGATTGTTTGGTCATTAACTAGCCAGCTAATTTTGTCACAGTATGCAGCCTAGGAGAGTTAAATAAGTTAGTTTTGTTAATCTCTAATTACTTTAATTCTTAGGAACTATAGTAGGTCTTCTTTACCTGTTATTAAGTATTTCTTCCTGAGTTGTTCTACGACTTACTAAGCTTAGCCGGCTTTGTCTCGGTAGTGCGTAATAATGATGTTATCTACGTAGAAGAAGATAATAATACTATTCTTAATTATATAGCATGGCTCATAGGGCACGGTCTAGAAACTAAACTTAATAAGCGTAGCTGTAAACTCTTTCTACTAAAGAAGTGGTAAGATTTGCAGTCCGTAGAGTGCTTTCTAGACTTTAAGGACAGTACTAGGTTTTTGATATCTAGGCGGCATGCGCATGTAGACTTCTCAATTTAGTAATACGTGTACAAACGCGTTAGTAACGTTATATTATATAAGTTCGAGGTTATATTTGGCAGTAATTGCTATAAGTAAGCGAAAGGATCTTTTGGCTAATGTTACTACGTAGGTGTCCTAAAAGGTTATATTACGTTATTAGTCTCCTCTAACTACCAGTCGCGCTTTGCACTTGATAAACTGGTGATGTTTATTAAACTTATACATATACACCCACATGTAGTCTAGGATTTGTTGGCCTGTTGCCTTTACTGTCTTGTACGGTACTTCCATCCAGGATTGGGGGGGCGAAGCTCGCCTAGCCATATTGCGGCCCTGGAGCTCGCTTTTCAAGAAGGTATCGACGTAGTATGCATACAGGAGCCGGCCACGTGGCCTGGCACCCGCACCTCAAACCACCCAAGCTACCAGCTACACCCACCCATCGACAGCTGGGACGACCCCCAGCACAGGGAGACACAGAGACCCAGAGTCCTCATCTACACGCTGAAAGGCGCACAGCTCCACATCACGACCATAGCGCCCCTGCAGGACAGGGACAGACAATGGATTCAGGTCAACGGGGTCTCTATCCTCAACATCTATAGGCAGCCTCAGACCACACCGGTCCTAGAGTATGTCACAGGCCTCAC
>ML976713.1:343825-360695 GCA_010015655.1 Bimuria novae-zelandiae CBS 107.79
TACACAATAAGAGTAGTGGCGCACACGCACACCAAATCTCTCTACATGGTACAACCAGTGGGGCCTAGCATACACCCCCTCCAGGCAACCGCCGGAGTTGGAGCTCACACGCCCCGCCCTGGCCAAGCTCCTATCCATGAGGACAAGACACGGCAACTACGCCTGGTACCATAGGAAGTTCAAGCATAATGAGGAGACCCTCGCGTGCACCTGCGGAGCAGACCTGGCCCCAGACTATATCGTACACTGCCCACAGACAGTGCGACGCTTTAACTACTGGCCGCAACGCCCAACACATCCCCTAATAGATACTAGAGAAGGAATACAGTACCTTAGGGCGCTAAGCCTAGGAGAATACGCAACCTTTCTTATACTTAGTATTAGTAATAGCACACGTTAGTAAGCAACTAGCTAACCACGTTATAGGCGAGCGGACGCAAACCCTCGCTTTAGGTAAAGTAGATACGCTACCTGCTTTTAACTTGCTAGGGTATCTACTATATAAGACTAAGCTCTCTCTTTTGTATACCTATATGCGTGTATATATCTCTCCTTACCTCTAATAAGTCTTGGCATGCTTCTGTACAGGACTGGGGGCAGCTAGAAGGCTACCCCATTCCCTACTATTGTTACACAAAGGCCAGATTAAACAGCTAAGTCGCCCCTATCTGGAGAGGGACAGCAGCAAGAGAGGCCGCTCCTATAGTAGCGGTAGCACTAGCATGAGTGGCCCTTACTAAGTGCAGGGCACGTCTACATACCCCCTAAAAGGTTACATAGGACGTAAAACCAATACTACTACTACTACTACTACATCCAGGATTGGGTAATTCTATAACTGTCTAGATGCGATTGCTGCGCTTCCCGGAATAATTCTCCCATTAGATATTGGTTAAGGTCTGTTTTATAAGTAGGTGGCGGAGGTAACTATAATTAGTAAATCTTAACGCCCTTCGCTAGTAGTCTTTTTATCTAGGCTTTATTAATCGTGTTCTTGTTGTGTTTTCCGACCCTTCCTGCTTTCGTTCCTGCCATGAAAGCTGCTGCCCAGGGGACTGTCTTAGATAAAGTAATCTCGGGTAGGTTTATATTTTCCCCTGTTATTAGCTGTGCTAGCAGAGCTGTAGGTAGTAGAGTTAAAGGTGGTATTAGGTAGTAATCTCTAATCTTCCTTCCTCGATAGTAGCCCGGTGGGTCTACTTCGTCCTCTATAGGTGATTTGTTTTCTGCGACATCGTCTTCGTAGAATAATTCGGTTTCTGGTTGGTGCACCAGTGGTGGTAGCTTAATTATCTTAATATGTGTAGCTATCTCGGCTAGCGTATTGTGCATAACGTTATCTATTAGATCCTCTATCTTTCTATTAAAAATTATATTTTTATTAAATACGACGTCTCGCGTGCTGATAACCTTAGCCAGCGTTAGTATCTATATTTAGTAAATGTTTAATAACTAGTATCTAATAAGGTATCCGATCTATACTTTAGGGTTAAGTCGTTGTAGTCTTGATTTTCCACGGTAGGTATTATCTGTTATAGCGAATGCTTTGCATCCGTACGCCTTTAGGTAAGCTAAGTTTAGTTTCTTAATAGACGTAACGATCCTATTAGCTAGTAATACTCGTGTAAAGAATATCTCGTATAGTGTTTTCCAGTTGTTTGTGTAGTTTGGCGTTCGATTGTATAGATACACTCTAGCTCTTATAATTTTAGGCTAGAGTTTCTATAGAAGGTTTGCGTCCAGACGCATTACGCGAGATTTTTCTTTATTTACGCCCCCTAAGCGTTTAGCGCCGCCATTTTAAGCTTGCGTGTCTAGTGCTAAAGGCTTAATAATTATGCCTAGGCTTTTTAGCCACTGCTTAACTTTGGGTTTAACTGTGGTGATCTTATTGTCCGTTTTAATAACTTTTAGAGTGATGTCATATTGGTTCTTAAGAAATCTAAAGAAGATTATTAATGTCTTAATAATTAACCTTGCTATTTAGTTATCCGTGAAGTAGAAGTCCTATTAGAGACTAGAATATCTATCCGTAACGAGCATCTGGCTCTTCTCTTTGTTAAATAATAGTAATTCGTAAGTGTAGAAATTAATAAAAAGCCTTTCTACGGGTCTTTACTTATTAATCCTAGGTGCGCAGCTTATTTGCCTTCGCATCTTTACTCTTCTACATAAGTTACACTCTACTGTTATAATTCCCTTAACGCGCACCCCCTTAGCTCGCTACACTAGGTGCTCGATTGCGGCGGGTCCTGGATAACCAAGCCTTTTATGCCATAAGAGGGCTAATGCTCTTTAAGGTCGTCGTTGCGTTTAAGAATTATAAAAATACGTATAGTGCGCTGCATAGTGCACGGGTTAGTGTTCTAATACCTATTATTTATAAATTTTAATAAGCTCTCTAATAGTTGTTCTATTTAGTTGCTTTAGGGTAGTGGGCTCCAATTAGGTATCCCACCAGAATCCCTTCTACCTCAGCACTTAGAAGGAGACTAGGTTACATAGCATATCTAGGCATATTACTACGTTATGTAGTACTAGTCTTTTAGCTCCCTATTTATGTTTTAGGTTTAAGATAACAGTTCTGTATCCCTTTACCTAGATTTAAGTGTCGCCTGCCTATATAAAGTCGCCTTGTATAGGTGGCTAATAGTTCTAAATCTAGTTAGGGTCGTTCGTGATGTGGCACGTCGAGCCCGAGTTAAGGATAAAAGAACGCCGAAGAGGATAGTTAAATTAGTCTATAGTAAAGGTCGCAAAATAGGCGGCTTGCACCTTTAAAATCTATCTTCTATTTAGTTACTAATTAGTAATCTCTAGAGTTAGGGTATAGGAATTCTTAAAAGATAAAGTCTTAGTTCTAGGTCTGCTTTAAGCTCTTAGTAGACTTTAAAAATCGGCATCGTGCTCTTGTTTTAGAGCAACGTATTTAGCTATTTTTAGGTTTAGCTCCCACTATTCTGGTGCTTTATCCGGGTAGAGATAGAAGCATTCCCTAATAGGGTGTCTTATATTACAGGCCGGATACTTGGTGGTTTTATTAGTGCTTACTCTAGCAGGTTTACCACGATTAGCGTCTGCTTTGGCGGAGTTACTACTACCTTGTTAAGGGTTTAAAGAGCTTAAAGGTGCACGATTATTATCCTTTATAGCTATACGTTAATGTCGGGGTCTACCCCGTTTTGTACCCTAAGAGTTTCCTGTTTCTGTATGTTAGGGATCCCCTTGCATGCTCTAAGTAGCTTAGCTACTTTTAGCAAGATAAGATAAGTCTTCTATTACAAACGCTGCCTTTTGGCTTCTATTTCGCGTTATTAGATAATTTAGCATTATATATTCTCGGAAACGTCCTATTATGTCCTTTCGGTCTATGCTAGGTAGGTCCTTTCCATTTAATTGGAAGGTTGCAGCCTATACTAGAGCTATCTTATTTACTACTAATATAAAGTCTACAGCTACAGGATTAAATTATGTAGTATCGGACACGTTTAGTGTCTTGGCCTCTGTTGCGGCATGATCGTATTTAGTAAGCTATATATCCTAGTTATTTACTGTGCGTAGAGGCTTTAACAAGCTATAGTATTACTATCACGCTTGCTCTTATTTAAACTTAGAGGTAACTCCTACTTTTGCTTTTAGCTTTATAATCTATTCTTTAATAGTAGTATCTAGGAGATAGCAAGTGCGTTATAGATACGGTGCTACTAATAACTAGATAAACACTACAATCTGCTATAAACTTGCGACTTTAGTCTTGTACTTTGTGTACTGCATCTTGTATTTCTCTATCCGGAGTTTATAGAGGTCTAAATCCTCTTTGTAGCTCTTTAGTCCAGCGGACGAAAGTTCAGATAGTCTTAATAATAAGACGCCGTCTGGAAGGGTTGCAGCTGGCGTATAGTCTATCGTCTCAGGTAGCTCGGGCTTAAATAGCTCCGTGAGTGGGGTAATCGCTAAATTAGGGTTAACTTGCGCCCATGTATTATATGCGACGCAGCGGGCTTGTAGTTAGTTAAGCTAGCTATAGTATTTAGTATTATCGCGAAGAATAATCGTTCCGTTAGTTTAATTTAGGTTTTAGGTTGCCATTTTCGCTCTTGTTAAGGCAGTGAGACTCTTAATTATTAGATATTACGTCTTAATAGATGTCCTAATAATTCGGGGGGTTGAATTAATGTATTTAGTTGTTCTTTTCTTCCTGTCTACGGGGTTCCCTCGGCAGGTTCTGTGTGTTCTTGGTTAATCCCCGGCCTTTTTCGGGCTACCCCTGATCCTCCGAACTTGATATGCTTTTTATCTAACAATTAGCGGCCTAACTTAGGCAGAGGAGGTAGCATTTTTTAAGTAATATAAAGCTTATAGGACTATTAGAAAGCTTCGCAATATTATTAAATAGGTTAGGAAAAACACCTTAAGAAACGCCAGGTTTATTACTACTTAGAAAGTTCATCCTGGATAGGTGCGATCAGATGGCCTTACAAGACCTTTATAGTTAATACTTAGTAACGCCACTCGCTAGAATTCTATATACCTAATAATCAAGCGAGCTATAGTGCTTAAAGAGGTACTCGACAACTTTTATAAAGACGAATTATAGTCTCTTAATAATACTAGATCGCAGCGGCAAAGTGGTAGCTAGTAAAGTTAATCTATTAGCTACTATTAACTAGATCTCTGTCTTTCTATAGCTAAGTGGCAGTACTTAAAGGAGAATCTTAAGCTTCTTAAACCTCTAAACGAGCTTACTTTGCGCCTCTAAGGTTATCTTAGTAATAGTAACAACAATTCTTAAGAGTATAGTACATTAGATAGTTATATACTTTGCTAGATAATCTCCTAACGGACCTCGAAGCTCAAGAACTTTAAGCACGAATAGATAGAAATATCCAGCTTAAATAGCGTCTTTACAAAGGCTGGGAGACGGCATCGAAGTACTACACCTTGTTTATAGAGTCTCCGGCCTACACGGTGGCAATCGTCTTAGATCCTACCCGGGGCATGGATTACATCCGTTCTTAATGGGCAATAGAGCATCCAACTTGGCCAGGTATCGCACAAGAATAGATCGAAGAGCTATACAACCATAATTATAAGGATAGAATAACACTTAACTAATAAAAGATAGACCTATCTTCTTCCGAGACCGCCTAAGCGCTCTTAAGATAGGAGACCTTTACGCGAAAAAGTTAAGTAAAGGCAAATAAGAAATAATAGGTAAATAGTAATAAGTTAGCAGAATACCTTAAGCTCTTTTAGTTCGCTATTAATGTTCCTCCTTTTATTTGGTGGCAATAGGATAAGCAACAACGACGCTAGCTAAGAGTATCTTAGATAGCTCTTAACGTACTTTCTGCCATGCCTATAAGCGATGGACCTAAGAGAGCTTTTAGCGGCGCAGGTAACTTTATTACAAAGCCCCGTAATTGTCTTAGTAACGATATCATAGGGCATCACGAGTGTATGGCTTCATGGGAGAGGGTAGGATTAATTAAGATTAGTAATAACTTTATGGAGGACTTAGATAAATTAGATAATATAGATAAGGAGATATTAGACTAGAACTTTACGCGCTGTTTTTTATAGTGCTCTTTTCTCCTATATTAAAATACTAAGGCACTTTATTAATCTATTTCTGCTATATCGTTAATAAGGTATTAATATGTTATCTAGTTCGAGCGCCTGCGTGGCTAAAGTAATAATTCTTAATACTAAAATAGCTGTTAAGATAGATATACTTAATACTAAACGCTAGAATAAGCTTTTGCGACATCTGTAACGTCCAATAGTGGAATATAATAAGCTTAAAACGAATGGATTAGATTTCCATGGATTTTGTGGATTTTGCATGGATGAATATCCAATCCATCCGTGAACATCACTGCACGATATGGCCTTTTCGAGTACACAGTTATGCCTATAGGGCTAACTAACGCACCAGCAACCTTCTAGGAGTTAATAAATCGAGTACTATATAAATACTTAGACGTATTCTGCACGGCGTACCTCGACGATATTTTAATATACTTACACGGAACCTTGGAAGAGCACAAAGGACATGTACGCAAAGTACTATAGAAGTTACAAAAGTATTAATTGCTCCTATACCCTAAGAAGTGCGAGTTCCATGTTACTGAGACAGAATATTTGGGATTTGTGATATCCCGAGAAGGTGTTAAGATGGACCCGAAGAATATCGCGATAATAGAAGAATAGCCGCTATCGTAATTAGTAAAAGATATCTAGTTTTTTTTAGGCTTTACTAACTTCTATCGCAAATTTATTAGGAACTACTTAAAGACGACCGCTCTGTTAACAGAACTTATAAAGATAGGGAAATAGCGACCTTTGCAAAAAGCAGAAATAGTAGCTTTTAAGTAGCTTAAACGCCTATTCCTAACGGCACCCCTATTATAGATGTACGACCCAGAGCGGCGATATCGCATCTACACGGATGCATCGGACTATGCGCTAGGGGCCGTATTATTACAAGAGTGCGACAATAGTAAATGGAGACCCGTCTTCTATTACGCACGTAAGCTCTCAGGAGCAGAACTAAATTATAAGATTTACAATAAGGAGTTACTCGCAATTATTAACTATTTTAAGCAATAGGAAGCGCAGCTTAAAGGAGTAAAGTACTAGACAAAGGTCTTTTTAGATTACCTTAACCTTACGCGCTTTATAACTATAAAGAAGCTTAATTAACAATAGGCTAGATAGTCAAAATAGATAGCGGAATTCGGCTTCCGCATTACCTATTTACCTGGCAACTTAAACGCCGCAGTAGACGCGCTTAGCAAGCGTTTAGATCTTATAGAAGAAGATAATAGTGGTAATTATATTATAATCTTAACCTACGCGAAGGATAGAACCTTTCGCTATAATAAGATATAGCTCGCGCTAGCACTGGAAGCACGGCGCGCGGATCTTACCTATTATAGGCTAGCTATAAAAGAGATACAGGATTATAATAGGCTTAAGGATAAGGATCGCCAAGCATATAATCTCTACTAAGCTATAAAATTAATAGCACGGGACTATTAAAACCGTATTTAGATTAGCGAGCAGATGGCTCCGCTGCTAATTAAAAAACTATATAAAGATAAGGATTAGGGACACCTAGGGATTGCTAAAACAACGCGTTAAATCGCGAACGAATATACTATCCCTAGGCTACGCTAGGCAGTATAGAAGGTTTTAGGCAACTATTTAGCCTATTATAAGAATAAGCCTAAGAGACATAAGCCCTATAGCCTCTTATAACCACTGCAGTCGCCCCTAAGACCATAGTTAAGCGTAACCATAGACTTTATTGTGAAGCTACTAGCATTACTAGCACTAGGGAACAAGAATCCCTATAACTCGATCTTAGTTATAATCTATTGACTTACCAAGGAGTCAAGGTTTGTGCTAATTAGGGAAGCTATATTAGTAGAAGAACTAGCCTATATAGTAGAACAAGAACTAATATTACAGGTTGGACGACCTAACGAGTTTATTACAGACAGGGCCAAGATATTCACATTGTTATACTAGACCACGTTTATAGCTAAATTAGGGATTAAGCACAAGCTCACGACGAGCTTCTATCCTAAAATAAATAGCTAAACTAAGCAAACAAACTAAACGTTAGAATAGTATCTCTAGATGTATGTAAATAAGCTTTAAGATAACTAGGTTAAGCTATTGCTAATGGCCTAGCTAGCATACAATAGCGCAAGATCGGCGACTACGGGGTACTCGCCATATTACGCCAACCATGGATGTGAGCCAACGACTCACCGGGATCTATTAGACATTTAGAGCATTGCGAAGAACGCAGCCAATAAGGCCGAACTTATACAGAACCTATATAAAACACTATATAAGAATATCGCGCGACGTAACAAATAAACAGCGCGATAAGCGAATAAGAAAAGAATTATAAGACTAACCTTTAAGGAGGGGGGTAGAGTCCTCCTCTCGCGAAAAAATCTTAAGATAATAAGGCTAAGCAAAAAACTAGATAACCTTTAAAAGGGACTATTTAAAATCTAAGAGGTTAGGGGACTAGTTAATTTTAAACTATAGCTACTTATAAATACACGGATCCACCCGGTCTTCCACAAGTTATTATTAGAACTAGCACTACTAGACGCCGAACTAGAAACCCAGCTCGAACTCGAAGATAAGGAGTACGAGGTTAAAGCTATTAAGGACCTATAAAAAATCGGGCGTCAGTACAAGTATCTAGTAAAGTGGGAAGGATAGCCAGAGAACTATAATACGTGGAAACTAGTATAAAACCTCACGAACTACAAGACAGCGCTGGAGAGGTTCCACAAGAAACATCTAGAGGCGCCGCGACTAGATTAGCAAGGAACTTAAAAAAGTTAAAAGATATAAAAGGATTAAAAGAAATAAATAAGTTAGCCTATAACTAGCCTAAGTTAGCCCGTAGAGGTATATGTGGCAACGGTTTGTAAAAGCTAGTACCCTTTAAATTCTCCTCTTATTACTTTAACGCCTTAATTATATTAGCAACGCGTAAGTTATACTAGGCATAGTTATACTTCTTCTCCTCTATCTTTACTAACTCTCGCTCGAGACGCGTGGTCTTAAGAGTAGCCTAAGCTTAACGCTTTTTTACTTAAAGAAGGGTAAGACGCTTTTCGCGTTTCTCCTTCTAAATACGCTCTTAATCCTTCTTAGGAATCTATAGACTATATTTAGTATAGGCAGTAAGATAGCCTGCACACTACCTAGAGGCAGCGTTAATAAAACACTATAACTTTTTCTTCTAATAACGCTTATAACTAGACACTATTTTTAGGCCCTAAGCTTCTACCTTTTACGCACGAGCACGACGGGTCGCTAGGGACAAACAGGGGGTTCTTAGCATAGTTAGTAAGGCAAGGGGAATTAAGGAGAGGCTGCGGCCTGCCTTAGGACGCGGGGGGACGCACCTTTATAGTAATTAGTACTAACGCGCTAATAGCATAGCACAGCGAAGCAAGGTATTAGGACAATAACCTTAAAGAGGGGGATTGTCGGTATATACATATTCCATCGCCTGAGGCTGCTTGATGCTGCCCAACGTACCGCCTCGATCCTACTTTGGTCCGACTCGCACCGAGCCCATGTATACCTTCGTAGCACCCACGTTCATAGATAGAATATACTAATAGCAATATACAAGACATTTGTTACTGTTATCACCCGTACGATCGTACAAAGGCCTACTAATAGGGATAGTGTTATAACTATAAACCCTATAAGGATAAAGAAGCTAGATAATTACGCTAAAAGAGTAATTATTAATAAAGTAGTAGAGTTAACGGGACCTAACAGGGCGCGGGGTAGCTTAGTTAGTAGTCACGTAACGAAGTCCCGCATAAAGGGAAGTCCTATGGGACTACTATAGTCCCTGGGACTACAGGGCCTTGGCGGGACTACGAAGAAGGAATAGGCTAGTATATAGTGTAGCGACTTTCCTATTATTGTTTCCTTCCTCGTAGTTAACTTATATATCTTCTGTGCGAGTACGTTCTCCTATACAAACTAATAGTTATCTTATTTATTATAAGATTAGATTGTCTAGCCGCGCTAAGTGTCGCATTAACTTGTACTACTAAATAATCCGTGAAGCACCACGATACCTTACCGCCCTAACCCGGATTGGAACAAGGTGTGAGAGCCTCATAACAATATAGTAGTTACTATTTAACTAAATATTACCTTTATAAGCTCTAAAGTATTACGTTTTCTATCTAATTTAAGCGAGGAATATTACGTTACTACTAATTAAGTCCTCCTTTACCTTATAAAGACTAGATTACTAGATCTATAGCTAGGAGGAGCAGGCACTTTAGAAGTAGCTAATAACGTATTATTTACTAATAATACTCTAGATTGCAAGAGTTTACAAGGATATATTATTAAACTATTTAATAGCCTAATTGCCTAGAAAGCAAGCAAACAAGATATAGTTACTATATTAATAATAACGGCTATATTACTAGCACTTTCATAGGTAGCTAAGGAGGCTACTTTTACTTTATAACTACTTTAAGAGCTTTAGATTACTATAAGTAATTACCTAATTATAATTAATTATAATGATCAACAAACTATCCGCCTCGTTACTAAAGAGATTATAAAGTTACAGACTAAGCTACGCTATGTAAATATCTATAATTACTGGCTAAGGCAGGAAGTAGCTTAAGAAATAATTAATATAATCTATTAGAAATTAAAGGATATAGTAGCAAACCGTTTAACCAAGGCCTGACTAGTAAATAAATAGAACAAGTTTTTAACTAAACTAGGACTTATAAATATATTAGATAAGATTACTAATTAAGAGATTATCCTGCAGGATCTATAGTAGAGGATAGAGGCCTTTAAGATAGAGTAGAGAATAGACTAATTATAGTAAAGCGTTCAGCTTAAGGATATGCCCAAGCTAAGGGGGTGTGTCTAATTACAGGGCCTCTGTAATCCTATACTATTAAGAGTGTAGTAGAGAACGTAAGGCTGGGGTACTCTAGTTACGCACTATCTTAGATAGTGCTAGCGCTGGATCGACACGTATTAGGCCTACGGCCAACCTCTAACACACAACTCAACTAAATTAACCCTATCAATCATTATTCTATCCTATCAAGAACACTCTTTAATTTAATAAACATATGTTATGAGGCTCTCACACCTTGTTCCGATCCGGGTTAGGGCGGTAAGGTATCGTGGTGCTTCACGGATTATTCAATAGTACAAGTTAATGCGACACTTAGCGCGGCTAGATAATCTAATCTTATAACAAATAAGATAACTATTAGTCTGTATAGGAGAACGTACTCGCACAGAAGATATATAAGTTAACTACGAGAAAGAAAACAACAATAGGAAAGTCGCTACACTATATACTAGCCTATTCCTTCTTCGTAGTCCCGCCAAGGCCCTGTAGTCCCAGGGACTACGGTAGTCCCATGGGACTTCCCTTTATGCGGGACTTCGTCACGTGACTGCTAACTAAGCTGCCCCGCGCCCTGTTAGGTCCCGTTAACTCTGCTACTTCGTTAATAATTACTCTCTTGGCGTAATTGTCTGGCTTCTTCATCCTTGTGGGGTTCGTGGTCGTAACAATATATATAAAAACCTACTTAGTAAGCAGCTCTATCTTTAGAACTACTAATTAGAATCTTCTAAAACTTTAAAGATAAGTTACTATATAGACTATTACCATATTTCTAAGATTACTAAGCTCTATAATTAGTAATTATAGAGATACTAGAAAGTAAGAGTAAAAAAACCTATTTTCTTAAATAGCAAGCTGCTTATATATGCTATAACTTAGATATCTTAAAATAATATTATTTATCTAGGTGCAGCTCTATATTAGGGTTTTTAAAAGATTCCAACTAGTAGTTCTAGAGATAGAGCTGCTTACTAAGCAGGTTTTTATATGTGTTTTGGGGCTAACGGCTCGCTTGTACTGACGGCACGCTTGTAAACTACGTTATAGTATTTAGAGCGAGCCTAGATAAGGCGCTAAGAAGAAACGGCCTCCTAGCGTAGGTATAGAAAGAGCTCTAGTCTATACTTAAGGATAAAATTACGTAACTCTTTACTTGGTTACTTAAAACAGAAAGGATAATATAAAAGTAAAAAATTACTAAAATTATATTACTATAGAAGCTAGATAAGGGAGACTATATAATTATAAACTACTACTAGTCTATTTTACTCCTCCTAATGCTAAGTAAGACGTTAGAGTTACTAGTGGCTAAGAGGATTATATATCTAGTAAAGGAATATAGGTTACTTCTAAAGACGTATTTTAAAGTAAACAAGTAGTAGTTAATAATATACGCGTTCTTATACCTTTATAAAAATATATTTCAGGTATAAAGAGAAAAGAAGATACTATTACTAGTATTATTTAATATTAAAGGGGCGTATAATAATATAGTACCAGGATGAATTAAGAGACTATAATAACAATAAATCCCTAAAGTTATTATTCGCTAATTATAGGACTTTTATATAAACTAGCGGGCATATATTCTTATTAATAATTATATTTTTAATATATAGACGCTCCCGTAGGCTAGTCTTCTATTAGGGTTGGTGCTCGCCCTAATTCTTTTCCATTTCTTTAACGCGGACTTAGTATAAAGCGCGCCTACGAATAATAGCTTAATAGCCTTTATTGATAACTACTTAGCATAGGTAATAGGCCCGTTAGTAGAGGAGAACACGCGCCGTATTTAGAACAAGGTAGTACTAATACTAGAAAAATAGGAGCGTACTAGCGGAGCCGTATTTAATGTAAAGAAGACATCCTTTATCCACCTCACGAGATACTAAGGTGTAGCCAGGGAAAACACGACGGCGCTGCGATTCAAAGAGAAAGAGAAAGGGTCGGTGCGCTGAATGGGAGTCAGGCAAGCCGAAGTATCCTAACTTGAATAGCTCTAACACCATGCAGCCCTTCTTCCGTCTCTGTGCAGCTTCCCATAATATATAGGCCGATAACCTAATGTATGAAAGCATTGTAATAGGCAACCGTTGGTGTTGAGTGCGGGAAATGTTCGCAGGAGACATCGGTGAATGGTATTAGAGTCAGTTGCCTACAATGTAGCATTATATAAGAGAGCGCGCTCGTCACGGGTCGTAAAATGATATCCATCGGGCGTTGAAAATCGGCAAGAATCAGACCGCGACGACGGCGCGCAACGACAATTGAATGCACTCGCACTCGCATTCCCCAAAAGCTGATGAAATACTTCGGATCCCACTTGCTCCTCATAAAGAGGTAAAGACTGGCCATAGGCACCATGAAAGTTCCCGTATTCTAGATCTGCATCAACGAAAATGCGATCTCCGATTTCTGGAGCCGAAGTCGTGAAACCTATAAATACCCGCTCGGAATATTTTTTAGTAGCCAAAAGTGACTAATGGCGCGTTGAACTTAGAACGAAATCACATGCTTCCGTATGTGACATCTGACTCCCCAGATACCCATGATGGCTCTCATCCTGCTTCAGGAGGTGTAGTATATCACTGATGTCATCTGGAAATATTCCCTCCAAAGAAGTCCCAGGCGCCGCTACCTGTCCTGTGGACCGTCGGTTTTCCTTGATATGTGCAGCTGACGTCCAAAATTCTTGTACTGACTGAAGGATCTTTAGCTTTGAGATCTCCCTCATTTTGCTTGGCGAAACTCCATGCACAGGAAGCACATGGCAAACGTATGGAATATAATGACCACTCAAAACCATCTCAGGTGGGTTACCATCTAGCTTGAGAGAAACCCGTCCGGATGGTCTTGGTTCATCACTGGCCGGATTACGCCAATCTGGGACCCAGGAAGGGAATCTTGCACTGAAGGACTCTTGCGACCGCGGGTGGGCCAAACGAGCTTGGAGGATGGCCCACCCCTTGCTCGCGGACAATGCCGCTTGTGCAAATTTGGTGTACGCTAATTCCAGTGGCTCGCATATCAGTCGTAAGAGTGAGAAGTGTGTACAAAATATCCAGGGGGTCACCACATTGACTTGATTCAAAGGTCGACAACAGATCGAAAACGCCTAATTTTTGGGCAAGAGGTTCAGATATCGTCCGATTTCGGTGGCGGCTGGAGCCTCTTCGATTGTGATAGCGGTCCGCGTCCGAGGTATTCCACCCTGGCAGCATGTATACCTTCGACCAAAAGCTCCACGGAGTGATGATCCGACTGACGACGTTGATAGAGGACGTATCTTCGATGGCTTTCACAGCCTGTTGAACTGATCTGAACGCAGTTTGGAAACGAATCCAGGAGATACTAGCGCTGCCGTACGGGAGGGTGACTTCGTGGTTCAAAACGAGCTCCTGGATTATCCATCGTCGAGAGAAGTAGTCTAAACTCGCGACCCTCTCCGACGCTCGGCGGTGCGCGCCCCGTTCGTTCACAAGGGTTGCTCGAGACAGCTTCGACAGCCTATCGAAATCATTCTTAACATCCTTGTTACCCTGCACCAGCCATGTCAGCACACCCCTCGCCTTCTTGTATATGTCCCGCATCATCGGAATCTGGAAGTTCTTCTCGTGGTTATTCTGTTGATTGATGCAAACAGCATCCACCCAGATCATCCGATCTGGAGTTGGCTGTCGCAGCTTCGTCAACGCGTCCTTTAGGTTGGAGGTTATCTTGAGATAGCCCGGTGCATTTTCATGGTACAGTTTTTGTGAAAAGACTGGCACCCCCAAGGTGTATGAGAGGGCTTCGTGTTTATCCTCGTGGTCGTTGATATTGCCGACGTCGAAGGTGAAGCGGAGATTTGCTTTGCGGTCGAGGGATGCTTTGAGGGTCAAGACGCGAATTTGTTATGTGGAAGGCAGATTTGAGTATACGTAGGGATCGATTCTACGATTGTAGAAGGAGATAAAGGCACACTAGCGTCAAGTGGGGTGGCCGAACAGACTAATAGACACACTGCTCACGCCGTCCTCGGTACTGTAGATATAGGTAGAATGATATTAATCTACTGCAGCTTACCTCAACTTGAACCCACCCGGAACGATGTAAGTGAAAACGAGCCCAGGATCATACTTCGCCCGTACCTTCTTTAGCTTTGCTACATTATCGGCGCCATAACTTGCAAGGACGTCCTGATCCCAACTTGCATCGCTCATGAACCTGTAGTCAATATTGCTATCCTCCTGATCTATGGCTTTGTCGATCTTGGCCATGAGGCTTTTGGTGGCCTCGTGCGCCACAGAGTCATCCTTCGCAAGCCAGTGCCCGGTGTCGAGTACCCACCATGTCTGATTGGTGCGGTCCAGGCCGAGAGCGTTGCCACCTCGTGCAATTCCAGCGTCGACAAGGGAGGTAGAGATGGGTTGTAGACCTAGTGCGAGCGACCCGGCATTGAGACTCCCGATGGTCTTGACTTCAGGGGATGTGGTAACAAGGGAGCCAATCTTCTTGTAGAGGTCCTCGCTAGGCGTGAAGCTCGTTGTGCGCCAGTCCCAGCGTGGAATGTCGGGCACGCCTTGGCCACTCATCATCTCGCGCAAGGTCTGGATTTTGGTCGTGTCTGCAATCGTCGGAATTTCGTAAAATGGAGCAAATGCAGGAGGCGAGGCTTCGGGTTTAAGGTAGACCATGTTGAGGACGACGCCAATGGATTGGTTGGTCGGAAAAGCTTGCATCATAAAATTGGCGTAGGGATCTTTAGTGGGTGTAGACTGATACTTGTTGGCAGCCTGGAGAAGCTTTGGGAGGTCGGTGAAGTTATAGAACTTGACACCACCCCAGACTTGGTAGATTGGGTACGTCTTGAGAGTGAAGCTAGTGACAAGACCTGATCACATCGTCAGTCAATCAAGCCTTATATTCGGCGCAGCAACGTACCAAAGTTGTTGAGTCCACCTTTCAGAGCCTAGAAGAGATTCTGATTCTCTCGGGCATTGGCGTTCACGGCCTTCCCGCCAGCGAGAACTACTTCGAAGTTCACAACATTGTCGCATGCGAGACCGTAGAGATCTGAAAGATATGACAATCCACCCATAGCCACGTAAGTAAGCACCACAGAAGTGAGGAGAAAAGTCGCTTACTGCCCAAGGTCAATCCGCTGACTCCAACATCCAGAACTCTACCGCCAACAACAGTAACTTTGTATTTTTCGAGCTCGCTGTACACCTGACCCCAGCGAAGGCCTGCACCAATGGTGACGACATTCTTTATCGCGTCGTAGTCGATGCGATTCAGCGAGACCAGGTCGATTAAAACACCATCGTTGATGTTGGCGCCAAGCGGTGACGGCATGTGGCCACCCGAGCGCATGGCAAAAGGGACACCATTTTTCGTGAGGGCGGCGACGATCTGCTGCGTCTGTGCAACGTTTCCGGGCTGGACGATGCAAGTAGGTTTTGCCCAAGCCGTTGCTGACCAGTTCTCTGTCGCTAGTGCCTGGTAGGTAGGGTCATTGGGAAGGATGGTGATGTTGGCGAGGGTTGATTTGAACTGTGAGCATGTGCTCTTGGCCTTGGAAGGCAACGCAGCGTGAATGGTGGAAGCGCTTAGCAGCACGAACAGAAAGGTGGAAGACACCATGGTTCCCACGTGGCAGATGCGTGTTCCACGGCGGTTCGGGGCCGGCTGCTTTTAAGGGACCTGGTTCGTATTCGTGCGGGTAAATAGTGACCGAGCCTACGACGACTCTGGTTGGTGGTCGGATGGGGCAAGAGACGCGGAAATGTGGCGTAGGTGATTGCAGGCCTCAGTGACGGGTTCAGAGCCCATACTAGGGTTAGGCCAGCCAGTACCCGTACCCTGTACATAGGGTAGATATTGCCAACTCCGTAGTGGAGAATATGCCCTCACCTTCGACTAGACCGCTTGGTGTTTCCTCTGCATACATGCAGGCACGTCTCACACACCCTCCCCCATGTGCGGGAGTCTAGCGCCGTGTTTTGCTCGGTAGGTTTCGTGGGCAATGGTTGACTGGCTAGATACCCTTGAACTGCCCTTGTAAGCCTCCTCGCACGGTCAGCGCTGCCAACGAACAGAACGTTCGATCCGAACAATCGATCCGAACGGCGTTTTCTGGTGTTTTGGATCGAACGAACGAACAGGCATGGTGAGTCGAACAGAGCTTCGAACGAACGCATTATTAGAGCCAAACGTTCGATTGTTCGGTTGTTCGGGACTACGTTTAATTGATTTAGTATGGGGATTCTGTTATAATTGGTGGAGTATTACCTTGTTCTGCTGGCCTTGTGCTACGCGTGGCGTTGTCGTATATTGCCTTGTGCAACGTTGTCCTTGTAGGAGAAGAAAACTCTGAGTTTTCTCGTCAACGTGCCTCCCACTGTTTCCCATCGTCAGCCGTGAGCGTATCTT
>ML976713.1:361450-388042 GCA_010015655.1 Bimuria novae-zelandiae CBS 107.79
CCTGCCGGCAAGCCACACCACGCTTTCTAAATACGTCGAATTGCGCCTGGCGGAGAGGAAGGTGGAGATCTTGGAGCTTTTGGCCGAATCAGAAAGTAGGATTTCAGTAAGTTGCGATATGTGGACGTCGCCGAACAGATGTGACTTTCTTGGAGTTGTCGCGCACTTCGTCGGTAAGTCGGTGTTTTTAACCGGAACAACGCCACCTCATGCGACTGCGAGCGGTGTTTCTCGTCCGCTAGGAGAACAATCACGTGCGATCGCAATTCATTATCGCCAGCCGTCGTCGAAGCTCTACAACTGCAGAAGAACTGGCTCACGAGAGACGCCGTATCGAGTCACCTCACGGCGTTGTCAAAACACGTCGTCAAGAAGGATGCCGGCCAAAACATCTAGCTAGTGGACAATAGCTAGTTTCTTAACCACAACACCAACCTGCTTCCTAATTAGGAAAGTTTTATACGAACGTTCGGCCGAACGTTCGTTGGACTGTTCGAAGATGCTCCTGTTCGAGTCGTCTCGAACGAACGAACATTTGTATGTGGGCCGAACGAACGAACAAGCACCTTGTTCGGATCCTGTTCGATTCGTTGGCAGCGCTGCGCACGGTGAATTCAGGACTTTGCACGGTGATTCTGAGGCTTCGCACGGCCAGAATCTACCTTAGCAACCCTTACCAAAAGGACGCGCTGGACTACCGCACAGGGTGGAGGGTGCATTGAATGCTCTAGAAAAAGACTACGGTACGGAAGAGATGGTGAACGTCAATCCTCTTTTGAGGCTTTTGCAAAACGCCGCTGAAATCGAGACTGCTGCATGCGCTCACACGCCGACTCCCAGTCCACGCTCCACTTGCGATAGAAGGGTTGGTAGCCCAGCAAGCTTCCGATCCACCTACCTAGGACGATGCTGAATGCGATGGAGGCATAGCGTCCGAAGGGTACCCACCAGGGCCATGAAAGATACGAGGAGCCAGCATCAAACATCTAGGGTCACGGTCAAGGCTGACATGATGCGCAACCCGCGGTAGGACTTACTGAAAGAATCTGCAAGAGGTCGAACTGTTTCCCGTTCAAGAACACGTCGTCCTGATAGCCATACCAGTTGGAGAAGAAGACGTTGTCCAAGCGGAAGGCCTCCGTAGTCTCGGCACCAGAGAGGATGAATCTGCAAACCTCGGCTCCGTCGTCCGGAGGCGGATAGAGTCGGTGGTGAGACCAAGCCTGGACCGTGTATTCGCCATGGTCGGGGGTCAGGACGGTTTCGACGCCATCGACCTCGACACACAGCCGACCCTCCAACACGTGCATGTACTCATCTTGGTAAGGGTGGAAGTGCAGAGGTGGCTTCTGAGAGCCGAGCCTAACGAGGTGAGGGTGCTTGAGCTGGAAGAGAACCTCGAAGCAGAAGGCACGCTGTGGATGTGAAATGACTCGGGTTGTGATTGCGCCTTCGAAGCTGGGCCATGGGTAAGCTCGGGGCGATTTGCGAGTTTCGCAACTAAGGACAGTCGCCTTACGCAATCACGGGATGATCTTTGTCTGGCCTCGAGGGGGGCGATGTGGCGAGCGGAGGCGACGCCATGTCAATGCGGGCATGGGCCTGGCTGAGCGAGTGGGCACGGGGCAGGCGTTGCTGGAGGCCTCTGGAGTGATTTGGAAGCAGTGGAATGAAGCACGCGGGAGACGGCTGAGTTAAAGCGAAGCACAGAGGATGTCGTCTATGCAGGCGCTTGTTGACTCAGGCCGAGATGCACCACGCACAGACTTGTCAACAATCAAGCCAATCAAGCCGATCTAGCCAAATTTGGTAACATCTTAACCTACACGAGCTAGTGAATTACCATATTAGGCTAGACCGGCTTGATTGGCTTGATTGTTGACAAGTCTGACCACGCATCCCATGCGGAGCGATGGCCGGCGCCCTCGTCAGTCTTCACTGGAAGCTCGCCGAGGCGACGGCTGGATTGGGGTCCCGGGGTCTGACTGCAGCTGGGCCACGCATGTCGCCCACCTGCCCATTCGCGTCTGCCAATTCTGCTGTGCCATGGGCGTGCAGGGCGAAGCCTCTTGGCACGAAGGAGCTTGGATCGTTGGTTGCTCGCTGGGCTGGAGACGGCGTGGACGGGACGGCACGGCGCATACTCGCGCCACCCGCCCACCTAAACCCCAAACGTCGGCCGGTGGCGCGAGTACCCTGCAGCCCAGGAGATAGTTGGTACAATATGGTAGGCATTGGTAGCAGATATGGCCGCCCCGCCAAAAAATCCTGCCCGCAGTTAATATCTATTTACGCCCCGCGAGCCCGGAACCTGCGGTTGGAGGAAGTGCCGAAGCGGCGCAGGTCGCAAGCTGATGGGCTGACAGGCTCATGGCTGGTGAATGGACGAGCCGATCTGAAGGTTGGGGGCGAAAAGGGCGGCTTGTTACTCAATGTCTGTAGCTGTGTGTCGTGCAAGGCGAAAATGTATTGTACTGTGTATGTATTGTTGTCGTCTTGGAACAGCTGGCCCAGACGTCTCCGCGGGCCAAATATGCCACCCACTACATAATTAGAGAGGACTTCATATTGCGGGCCGAAGTACCCTGTACACTGCACGCACGGACCCATCAACCCGCTCCCCCGCGCCGTCCCGCACGCTAGCCCACCAACAGCATCAACCTCCTCCCTACCCTCCCTCCCATTCTCCATCACTTCCCCCGTCGCCGCATGCTATCGCTCATTCATTGCGCACTCAACGAGATGTCATGGCGTATTCAGCAGCAAGACCCGCCGCCATGGCCCCACCAGCATACCAGAAGCCATTGCCAAACCACCACCAGCAGCTCTCCGTCCGCTGAAGTTCCACCTTGTGGATCATCAGGCCTAGCGACGCGACGGAGCCCCCGACTGCGAGAACATGATAGAGCATGCTGGTGCCGCTGAGCCATCCCGCCGCTGCCAGAAACCCCGCCATCAATGCCAGCAGCTGCCACAGGAGTGTCTTGGTCTGGTCGCGGTACAGCACCGCCAGGCTCTTGATCCCAGCTTTGATGTCGTCTTTGAGATCCTGGTGTGCGTAGATTGTGTCGTAAATCATCGTCCACAGCGTGTTTGCTGTGACCAGACAGAGCGTTGCGGGCTCCATAGGCAGTGTACGACCAGGTCTACCCAACGTGAGACTCTCGCTTCTCAGTGCGAGTGACCCCATTGGGATGCCCCATGCCAGGCAGAAACCCAGGACCAACTGGGGTGCGTTTGTGTGCCTCTTTGCCCATGGGTAGTACGTCCAGCCGATGATACTTGGGAGAGCATACAAAACGTTTCGCAGTGGGTTTCCTGCCATCCGAAGGAGAAAGATCGCGGCGCTGACAGCCTGCGTGGCCGTAAAGATGAACGCCAACAACGGCGAGATAGCCTTGCGCGGGATGGGCCTGTTGCGAGTACGCTCGACCTTTGCATCCAAGGGCGCATCTATGAGATCGTTCCAGATGTGAATTGCATTCGAGACGAAGGAGCTCCCACATAGCATAAGAAAGGCCGCACGTACGACCTCGGAAAGCTCCGTACGCTGTAGGATAGCAGCATGGAGTACGCCGAAAAGGTGCGGAAAGTAGATTAGGAAGAGGCCCGCGGGAGGACTTAGGCGGGCCAGTTGCACGTACGGTAGCCACGAGTTGGGTAGGTGGCGCAGCCAGCCAGACTTGCTATTCCCCCCGTATTGGTGAGCCAGAGAGGCGGTTGTGGTCTGTGTGGCGGACATCGGTGTTTTCTCGCGAGCTGGTAGTTGTTGGTCCTGTCGAAGAAGCAGTCGTAACATTCCAACCCGAGACCTAAGACCCGTCTTTTCATAAGGATTCGTAGCTACCTGCAGTATTCACATGATCTTCGCCCTGCGAGGATTGCCAGAGTTTCATTTATCCATTGATACTGAGCTCCCAGCCCAAGAACTGTGCCATAAGGCGTAGCTAGTGTAGGTGGGTCTCGGGGGCAGGGGTAGAGACAGGATCCTACACGATCCAATCGATCGTTATGGAGAGAACCGGGGCCTAAACGGCACAGTCTCGCAGCGTTCGCTGAGCTGCCTGCAGGGCCATGCATGAAACAGCCCCTACGCCTGACCATTCAACGCACTCCGATTTCCTCCTCCTTCCGGAATCGTTCGACCCGGCTATTTGGTTGATGCCCGTATTATTCCCCATATAGACGTGTGCCCGCTTTTCCAAGGCCAGATATGAGAATTAATTAGTGTCAGCCTTGGGTATGTCCATTGCCATCGCCCTCGAAAAGCTCGGCTCCGGTGACGCCGAGAACTACGATTTTGTCTTATTCTCTTTACATGCAGGGCAAGCCACATCCTAGTCTTCACCTGAGACAATTATTGTGCAAGCCGCACAATCACACATCTTGCGCAAATTCGGGCATTCAAAGTGGCTCGCCCCAGACGAGAGCACAAGTGAAATACGTGCGAAACCCGACACAGCCTCGTTGTTCATGACTTCTGCCCCACAATGTCTTCAGCGCTCCAGCCCCCGCCAACGTACATCAATGACTCCCACAAGAAGTGGGACACGACGATATTTATCATCGTCCTACTCATTATTGCGGCCACGACAACCATAGCACGTTTCATACTGCGGTGGAAATCCAGAACTTTTGGTATGGACGACTGGGCAATGATCCCGGCTTTGGTACGACAGCCTCTCCGCCGATTCGAATATCGGTTCTGACTGCGCAGGCCGGTTATCTCGCACATTCGACATTAGGCGTGTATGTAAATGCGCGAGCTGGGATCGGAAAGCCTCTGTGGGAGGTGTCTATTCAAGAATTTGAGTTATGGTTGAAAGTGAGCATGACCGCAAGCATGCAAATGACAGCAGAGTTGACAAAGAGCGCCATCTAGGGTATCCTTCTGTCATGCTTTCTCTATGCACTATCCAGCGGCTTGATTCGCATCTCCATCCTCCTCTTCTACGACCGCGTCTTTTCCAAAACGAACAGGCTTATGCGACTGGCGATACGGATTACGTTGGCTATGACCCTGGTGTACATCATCACCTTCGACATCTATGCTAGTTTCCTCTGCAAACCACTCCACAAATTCTGGAAGCCATTCGAGAGAGCTCAGTACTGTGGTGACAACATCATCAAGTGGATATTTGACTCGGCTGTATATGGGTACTCCTTGATTCTAGACCTTGTTCTCCTAACTCTCCCCGCTATTCCTGTCTTGAAATTGCAACTCTCCACCCCAAAGAAAATTGGGGTTTTGGTCATGTTTGCGATGGGAGCCAGGTGAGTAATCCAGTGCCTCCTTATTGTATCTGTGCACGGATCCTAACGCGCCCTGAAGCGCTTGTATCGCCGCCACGTACAAACTAATTGTCTTCGGTCTGCAATGGGGTCGCATGGGGTATATTGATCCACGCTGTGAGTCACTGCCACAACAATCTCGTGCTTCCTTTCATACTCACAGGATCACAGGGGCAAACCAACAGCTCAGTCTAGTTATTCCTCCACAATTTGATTCGTACGGCCACACCATGTGGATACCCACGCAAGCCGAACTCTCAGCAGCCATAATTGGCTCATCGCTGATCGCATTGAAGCCATATCTTCAACGTTCGATCCAGATAATTACCACTGCGTTGGGTGACATTGTCAGGACCATCAGCTCGAAATCTCAAGCTCCAAAGGATTCCGGTCAATTCCCGTCACATTCACCAGGTGGGCCTGTTCAGATCCGCTCCACCGACAAGTACGTTCGAATGGATGAATCTAGCACCGCCCTTAACGAAGAATTTGAGCTTGGCGATCCGGGTCAGAAAAGGACGTGAGGCACTCTGAATAGCTATATAGGGGCAATCAATAATCTTTAGCATTTACAGAGTGTCAGATCGCTTGTGTATTCTAGGATGTAAAAAAGGACTTGTCTGCCAGTGCAACTCAGACTGGAAATGCGCAAATACTTGGGTTGTGGGTCCGGTCTCAAAGCCCATTTGAGATTTATGCGCGCTCTGATTTCCGAGATTGAGCTTAGATCCGTGCATGATTCGTGGCTTTCAAGATCAGAGCGCACGCCACTTCTGTTAAGACTGTATCACCAGATTGATTGCCGTACAGCCAGAAGATGGTGGGGATGCATCGCCTATCTTTAGAGTTTTTTGTGCCACCAAGAATTTCTTCCATTTGTCTCGCTTTGATACTTTTCCCAAACGAGGGGCTTGTCATCGAAATAACACAGGTTGGCATTTGTCACTCCGTGGCGGTGTAGATTGCCAGCCATGGTGTTTGAAAGTCAATTACTGCCAAGACTCCGATAATCTGCAGTTACTGGCAGCAATTAAATGAGGCTCGTTAATTGGTTAGAGTAATATTCTTGGCCCGATGATAGCAACCTTGCTCAAACGCTCCTGGTAGCAACTGCAAATCCCCAGCATGGACTCGGTAAACGTTTTTCCGTGCAAGAAGCCGTTGGCACTTGCAAAAACGGCATCAGCCGTATCGGGGCAGTTACTGCAGATCATATGGCCGTTAAACTTTCGCTCCGGGCCGTTTGCAATCTTGGCTGCTTTATGGACCGATGCATGCCTTGCATATCATCAGCGAACATAGGATAGTTATTGGTTACACCCTACCGCAGGGTTATTCCTATCTGTAGGTGAGCTGATGTTCATATACTGTGCCACAGTAATACATTGTACTACTTCCTCAACCGACGCAGTGCTTCACACCCTACCGCAGGGCTATTCCTATCTGTAGGGTAAGCCAACGTTCATATGCTGTGCCACAGTAACACATTGTACTACTACTTTGTTAACCGATGCAAGTGATGCACACCCTGCTAGTCATTAGCGAGCCCAGGAGAATGATTTCCGAGACACTACTGCGGGGCGTTGACGATTTATAGGCTAAACTGGCATGTATGAAACCCGAACCAAACACAATCCACCTACGAAGCAGCGAATCTCTTCTGAAAAATGGAGCTTCGCATCCTTTTCGCCGCCGTGTCCCAATCAGTTGTCCATTCCTTGTAGTAGGGTTGATACCCCATAACCCCGCCCAGCCATCTCCCTAACACAACGCCCATTACTCTGGAGACAGTCATTCCAAATGGAATGTACCAAGGTAATGCAATGCAAGACCCCCCGGCATCGAACATGGAAAGGATCTGAATAAATTCGATGGCTTGGCCTGTTGATATCATCGCGTCCATGTATCGATAGTAGTTTTCGTAGAAAATATAGTCCAGCATGCGGGGCCCTTGTGCTGCTGGGCCAGAGAGCAAAAATCTGGTCGTTTGTTGGTCGGAAGATAAGGGTCCGGGAATTACACGGTTGCGGACCCACGCCTCTACTGGTAGTTCATCATCCGAGGGAGTCAGGAGGATTCGCTTGGGACCCGCGTCGACGTAGAGACTCCCTTCAAGGACTTGGAAATATTCGACCTGCAAATAATGGAAATGAGCAGGGGGTTCGTGTTCTCGAAGACGAAGGAGGTGCGGGTGATGATCATGGAAGGTGACTTCAAGATTGAAGTTGCGCGTCGGGTGCAGAAGATTACGAAACGTGATGGCCCCATCGAAACTGCGAACTACGTCAATATTTCAGATGAGCGTGGATGCGACAAGGTGCACTTACGCAGAAACAACTTCCTGTCCTGCTGTAATCGTCTTTGGTGGCGGTGGCGGCATAGCAAAGGCTGATGGTGAGTGAGATTCGTTATGGGGTATTCACGCTTCCATGCCTCTCTGAGGTCATTGCCCTTATGTAGGCGTTCTCCGTGTAATTTACCAGCTGCTGTGCGCCAAGACTTAGCCGCCACGCTAGCCGGCGAGTTTCGCTCCAATCACTAAGCCCGGTTCTAGTTAAAAATATATATAAGGAAGAAGTACACAATTTCGTAAATACTCGGCTGTCTCAAGTCATCCTATATACACATACCATCGTCGTCCTGATTTATTTACTCTTCGAGTACCTAATGGCCCCACTTTCGGTAATCTGCCTTGTATTGGCTGGAGCAAGCCAAGCAGCATCTTTCTCCAGATTTGCTCCATCTTTGGCTCCCCGTCTCAATGCAAATAAACCAATTGATGCATTCGTCGATTCACTGAGACTGCAGAAGGAACAAGTGCAGGTAGTGCATGACTATCTAGTGAAGGACAGTAATCTCGACGCCTACCTTGGACATAGAAGCTATGACAGCACTCAATTGGCCGCCACGGCGTGCGGAACGCTCGAGATTCTCCTGGGAAAAGATTCTGTAGACACGTCTCCCGTGAACGAGACTGTTGTCCAAGAAAGTTGGTAAGTGAATTCTGCATTTTCTGATTTCCCTGTTGAATGCTTACAAGTTTTAGGTCGCAAACAGCCTGGTTGTCACCGAACTGTGCATCTTTTCCGGATTCCAAAGAGGATGTGTCCCTAATTATTAAGACGGTGCAATTTTTCGGCACTCAATTCATGGTGCGGAGTGGGGGCCACTCTCCCAATCCCGGCTTCTCCTCTCTTGCAGGACCAGGATTACTCATTGATCTCCAGAGGCTGAACCGAATAAGTCTGAGTCGGGACGGAAAGACGGTGGCGTTGGAACCAGGAGCTCGATGGGGAGCTGTTTATTCCACCTTAGATCCATACAATGTCAGTGTGTAAGAGCTAGTGATCCATATGCATACAAAAGAAATTGAGAGTTGTATATGTTGTTGTATTGGTTGAAGCTACGAACAGTAGGTATACATGGGTGGCTGTAAACAGCGCTAGTGCAGGATGGGTAGTCGCATCTCAACAGAGGTGAGGCGCCACTATAAGTGGGGAAAGGGAGACTCCAAACCGTGACACACCCCCCAGTTGTCACCAAGTCAGCGAGTTGGTGATGACTGACCCTCATCCATAAGATTGATCACAAGCGACGTCTGGCTGTGAGGTAGTAGGCCGTTGTCTACCTGAATAGTTTAATAAGAACTCTTTAAGGCGTCATCAATGCGCTTTGCGACCTTTAGGTCCTTTCGAGCTTGTTCAACCTTGCGAACTCCAATAGATGGTGGCGTCCAGTCTTTTGGTCGACTTGGATGATTTGGATTAAGTATATAGCAATCGTGCAGAGCATGCGATAGCCCACAAATGCAAGGCGGTTTCGCAATCCCAAGCTCAGCAACGGAGGTAGATAGAGTACCCACTTCAGCAGTCGGGGCAGCGCGGCGAGTGTACTTTGTCATCTTTTCAATGTAGGTAGGTAGGCTGGGTGGATCGGTACCGTTCATCTCATGTTCGTATACCTGATCAAGGCAGGTAGCAGCGTAGTTCGGGTGATGAGCTTGGCAGGCAATCAAGAAATCCTCCTGAGGCCTGTATCCAGTCGTTTCTGGCAGGTTGATTGATTGGCATTGGGAAGTAATGTGTACCCAGTCAGCCATCCATTTGTCGAGTTTTTTTGGATTGCGTGGAGCAGTCTTTAAATTAGTGTATCTTGCTATTAAGTCGCGACTCCTATCAGCTGTAGACGGACAGAACTGCTTCTTGAGAGCGACAAGTCGATCGTAAACAGTAGGTAGGTCCTGGATCAGGTAGAGATGACGCGTAGCGATAGACCAAGTAATCTCGGTATTTAGCTGCACTAGCGCTCTCTCCTGTTTCTGTTGCGTGATCTCTTCGAGTCTCCATTGGTCAACCTCCCATCGGTATGACTCACGATCCTCAGTGGATAGGTCAGAGAGCTTGGAAGCTCTAGCCTTATAGTCAGTGAGCTGAGGCTTAGGATTGGCAGCCTCTAGGTCAGGTATGCTCTCCTTTGGTGTATCTGGATTGACGTATAGCCAGATCTTGTGATCCTTGGCGAAGTCTTTGCGGAGGAAGATCCAGTTAAACCAGTCATCTGGTTTATCAAGGATAACAGCGACTCGGGTCACTGCCAGCTCTGTAGCCATCGTGTGCGTAGGGCAGACGCAACAATCGTGCGCTATGAGGGACGCGGTAATCGTGCGCTATGAGGGACGCGGTAATCGTACGGCTATGAGGGGCCTGGTAATCGTGCGCTATGAGGGACGCGGTAATTGTACGGCTATGAGGGGCCTAGTAATCGTACAATGGGTACAGCAAAGATGCATCCGGGCTCATAACTGTAAGAGCTAGTGATCCATATGCATACAAAAGAAATTGAGAGTTGTATATGTTGTTGTATTGGTTGAAGCTACGAACAGTAGGTATACATGGGTGGCTGTAAACAGCGCTAGTGCAGGATGGGTAGTCGCATCTCAACAGAGGTGAGGCGCCACTATAAGTGGGGAAAGGGAGACTCCAAACCGTGACACAGTGTCATTGGCGCGAGAATCCCCCACGTTGGTGTTGGTGGTACATTTCTTGGAGGTAGGTTTTGAACCTCACTTATTTTTGCTTTCGCACTCTTACCCTTTCTAGGTGGTTACTTCTATTTCTCGGGTCAGTATGGAACGGCAGCAGATAACCTCAAGAACGTTAAGGTACGTATGCGGTGCCCTTCCCATCTATGTAGTCCCACCTGTTCCATCTATCTTACATATTTGAAGATTGTGCTCGCGAAGGGTTCAATTATTGATGCCAATGCAAAAGAAAACACGGATTTGTTTTGGGCGCTGAAAGGAGGGGGGCCAAACTAAGGTAATGACCACTAACCCTCATCATAATCATTTCTTAGCCATGCCTATTTGACTAACTTGCATTAACAGGTATCGTGGTGGAATACGTTGCTTATACTACTCCAGTCAAGGACATGTGGTATCAGGTGGGCATTTACGCTAGTGCTCAGGTCCCCGCAATTCTGGATGCTTTTGCAAAGTGGCAGAACACGGGTGCTACGGACCTCAAGTCTACCGTCGCATTGATAATTGGCCTCCAAACTACAACTCTAGGCTTCTTCTACTCCGAGCCTGCGAGTAAGCCCAAAGCGTTCGAGCTCTTCTATGACATACCTTCTCTGGCCATTGCTATACCCCCCACAAATGGTACAGTTAACAGTCTTACTCAAGTCTTGGGTTCCACATTCTCTAATGTGCCCCAGCGGTAAGTCTCTTCGATGAAGATCTATCCATGAAACAAGCTGTTTATTCGTAACTAGACATGATTATCGCGCTGCGAGCTCAAAAGTCGACGCGCAGCTCTACAATGATGTTTACGATTTCTGGCGGCAAGAGGCTTCCGCCGTCCACAACACCACTGGTGCAAACATGACCTTCACCTTACAACCGGTACCAGCAAACCTTGCACAAGAAGGAAGCAGAAAAGGTGGAAATCCCATGGGCGTTCCAACAGAAGCACACCAATGTAATATTGTCGAAGTCTCCCACTTTGCGTTACAAGTGCTGACAAGATTAAAGGGTGGGCCACGCTAGTCGACTGGACACACGCCAAAGACGATGAAATCGTCCGAGCAGTCCCAATCGCGACAGAAAAGAAATGGAAGGAACTGAGTGAGAAGCGAGGGCTAGATGTGAAGTATAGGTTCCTAAACGATGCATCTAGAGACCAGAACCCACTTGCTACGTATGGCACAGAGAACTTGCAAAGGTTAAAACAAATTGCAATCAAGTATGACCCAGGTAAGGTCTTTCAAAATCTGCAAAATGATGGTTTCCTAGTATCTAAAGCATAACTTGTTTCGATAGTTTATACTTCGCATGTTAATCTATCAGCAAGCATACATTAAACACGCTCCTTAGAAAGCTTAAAAAATACATAGAACCTATCTAGTTTTGTAACAGTCGCTTACCAGCACACCTAGCTTAGGCCGGGACGCCGTTCACCATCCAGGTCAGCAAGGACTTGTCAGCTAGGATCTCTTCCTTGCGCGCGACCAGCTCCTCTGCATCCCAGTTGGACCACACAAACTTCCCCTTCAAGAAGTCGGCCTCGGGCGAAGCAAGCCAGACGAACGTGTGACCCGCAAGGTCAGCTATTGGCAAATCAGCAAGGCGCCCGACACAACGAAGGTACAGTACAAGGTATCTTACGTGAATCAGGCGCAGCGGCGGTATGACCGTTGAGGTCCGTGGGAGCCCAGCAAGGGTGGGTGCTGATGATGCGCAGGTCGGGGTGCTCGGCGGCAGCGTAGTCCATCAACTTGAGAGCGAGAGCCTTGGAGAGCGGGTAGGTGCCTGCACCGGGCCAGGGGGCCGTGTGCGCCATGGATGTGTTGGAGTGGATGAACACGGCGCCATTGGCCGCATTAGGGAGGAAAGCCTGTAACGAATGGAGGACCGTGACAGCGTTAAGCTCGACAGTGGACATGAGGCCTTCGGCGGTCAAATCAGCGATCATGCCTCCCTGTCCGAACACGCTCGCGTTCGCAATGAGCACGTCAATCTTTCCAAATTCCTGGGCAACGGCGTTGAAGGCGGCGACCGTGTCCTCCTTCTTGACGAGGTCGACAACCTTGTACGAGACGGTGGTGCCGGCGGCGGCGGCGGCGGTGATGGTCTTCTTGCCTTCCTCGAGCTTGTCGGCGCGTCGACCCATGATCACAACCGACTTTGCGCCAGCTTTGGCAAAGGCGACGCTGATGGCAAGGCCGATGCCAGTGGCTCCACCGGTGACGACGACGTTCTTACCCTTGGCCGAAAGCTCGGGGCGGGTGGGGTCGATGTAAGGGTATGGCTTGGTGTGCCATGTCTTGGTGAATGAGGGAAATGAAGGGGCCATTGCTGCGATGGAACTTTGGCGAGCTTGTGGTTTATGTGGTTGTTAGGAGAAGGGTGTGGAGGCTGCACGGTGTTGGGAGCAAATGTAAATGTGAAGAGCGCACAATTGAGACAGAGTTGTAGTATCAAAGGCCCTCGGTGTGGAGCAAACCAAGATTATATATGCGGTAGTGCAGGTGCAAGCTGACAAATGTAGGTCGAGTCGTGCCTTTCCTCCTTCACTTTGGATGGCAGCCTCGCAAGTCAAAATACGTCGACTGGTAGCACGACAGCTGTCACGTGCGGGCTAACTGGCCGGCGGGTATCATTAGAAACCTGGTCAGAGACAGCGAATGGGCGTTTTCGCAATATCAGAAGGCATCGGCATGCAGCATTGCCCGCCTAGCTCATATCAAGCAAGTTTCCGAAACCCCGAAAATCCCGGGGGCGTGGCACTAGGTGGTTTTCGCATCCATGTAATATCCCATCGCCATCCCTATGGTTTCTCTGTCTCCACCGCTTGGCGTGGAATCCTTCCTGCCTCTACGCCACTTCCTTGCCGCAGGCGCCCCGTATCAGGTACATGTCCGAAGGTTTGCTGCGGCGGCGGCACATCGAGGGCTTGCCCCGCCAGCTACCACCTACCTGTAGCCTGCAGGTCACATAGGCGCTACATTGCAGATGCTAACCTGCGTGTTGCTACCAGCCTGATTGCGAGTGGCCAGTCTTTCAATGTGCTTCCCGGAAAGCTAATGCGTATACGGTCGATGCTGGTAATGGATTGATGGGAGCAAGATGTTGGGTAAGTCGGGCACCCTAGTTTCCGACACCCCATAGTTTCCGACAGCCCCGCAACCTCGCCCCCCACTATACACTACGACTAAATATTAACTTTAAACAACTTAATTCTTTGCTAATTTTAAAAATATTTTTTACATTATTTTCGCTGCCTTTAAATAGCTAAATATATAGAAGAAGATATCTAGAATACGCTTATAGACCTTAAATCTAGGGTCGCTTTAGCTACTATTACTACCTAACACGGGGTCCTACGCAATACTTTTCGCGACTACTTTAATAGTACCTAACCCTATTAGTACGCTTATAACGGTAAATAATAGCTTATAACTATTTAAGAAGAGCTTCTAGAGAAATAAATTCTTTAGTAAAAGGCCTTTAGTTATGCGCTAACGCACGCATAAGTACGGGCTATTATAATTATTATTCTTAAGTAATAAGGTAACTATAAGAACCTAGGGAAGAAGTAGACTAGTTACTTTATATAACGCTACCTAGCTATTAAGTTAAAATTAGGTTACTAAACTAGCTAGGAACGCGTAAATAAGGCTACTCTAGAAAATATTAGGCACTTATTTAACCTGTACGAAATAGTAAGCTAGATTCCCCCTTAGCGCAGGTATAATGCTAACAAGGGCAGTATTATAGAGGGCTAGGGTATTAATAGGCTTGTTATAGGCTCCTCGCAAGAGAGCCTAAACGCTATACTAGTTAAGATAATAAATGCCCGTACTTAAACCTTTATAGTAGAGTATATCTCTGCGCTTAGCGTCGCTTTAAACCCCCTTATTATCTTTAAGGCTAAGAGTATCTAGGAGCAGTGGTTTAAGAAGGAGTTTTTAGCTTAGAACCTAGGCTAGCATGTTACCTTTTCGTAAAATAGATAGACGAGTAATAATATCGCTATCGTGTGGCTAGAAAAGGTGTTTTTGCTATAAACTAAGCCTAATAATCCCTCTAAGGCACGGTTACTTATCGTTAATAGCTATAGTAGTTATACTTTAGATAAATTTATAACTATATATTACTTAAATAATATCTACTTACTCTTTTTCCCTGCTTATACTTCACATCTACTCTAGCCTTTAGATTTAGGCTGTTTCTTAAGTCTAAAGGCGGCGTATCGGCGCTTTATTAGCGAATATATAGCTTAGATAGATAAAATAAAGCTTAGGAAGGCTAAGTTTCTCGAATTTTATACAAAAGTACGTAAAATTAGCCTTCGAGAGCAGTGCATCTGATCTAGGTAGAAGGCAATAGGCTTATACCCTAAAAGCGTAAGGAAGCCCTTAGGTTCTCGCTGGGTATAGTGCGCGAACGGCCGTCAACACCACCCCCTTTTACTATGGATATTAGGATGCCAAAACGCGGCAGCGATATTATAAAGCTGTTTTTTAGAAGAACTTCTTACTAACTATATAACAATGCGTTTAGCTTACTACTATAGCGTTTAACTATACCTTAATAATAGTTACTATATAAGACCGTGAGATTGCTTCCTTACGTAAGCAGGTGGAGCAAGCTAACCTGCTAAAACGCTATAAAGTTATAACTAATCTAAATAATTTCTTTATAAGTCTTGTAGAAGTTCTCTCTTAAACTAATTAAGAGCCTGCTTAACGTGTTCGCAAGGTGAGAAGCGTAAAGCAAGGAGTTATTATTATAGAGAAAGAGAGTAGCTCTAAGGAGGAAGTAGAGTAATTATTAGTGCAACGTTTAGCACGGAATTAATAACTAACATAATAGTATCTTAATTATAATTTAAGTGTAGATAAAGAAAGCAATTAAAATCCTTTAAATACGATTTTTTTAATACTTTTTTAAAATTATTTAATAAAGCTGTGAGCACATTCGCAACGTAGAGTGGTGGCAGCGGCGAAATTTGGCGGGGTGTCGGAAAATGGGGGGTGTCGGAAACTAGGGTGCCCGACTTAATGTTCGCTGCGGCCCTCGGTTATGTCGCAGTGTAATTGGCGGAGGGCAGAACTTGTGATCAAACCTCAACTGTGGAAGCGTCAGTAACAGATAGGCACAGCAAAGGGTTCATTTCACGCAGTGTTGCTGAATACCATAGGTAGCGTCTTTCTTGGAGTTTTGGCAAGTTGCCGCGATGACCGGGATCCAGATCCGACAGCCCTAGGCTACAATAGGTATGCGCGCGACCACCACCAAACAAGAGCATGCCGGCCTTCGAAAGAATGTGAATCAGATCACCTTTGATGTAATAGCCTTTCTCACCGGTGCATCGTATACAGTTATGGGTATAAATCCGTAGACCTATGGGACGATATGCTTGCCTATGATTGGGTATTGAAAGATATGACGCGGCAACTAAGTAGAGACCGCGTAGATATTTCAACTCTACTCGCTACTTAGACATTGAGCTTCGTTGAACGTACTCATACTATTCTCACCAATGCTTGGGACCTGATCTGCCGGCTGGTAGAACCGCTCACAGCTGTCATCAAGGGAGCTGATGACCAACGCGCCGTCCCCATGCGGCTAGCGCGGAGCGGGGTGGTGAGCTGCGTAACCATCTTGAGGCAACACTTTCCCACGACATTGCATTTCTCTTTCTTTCTATTCATAAATGCAGGGGAACTTACGTATAGTTCAAATGCTTTGACTCTCGTTCGCTGTTCCACGTGTCTTCCACCCGCTTGCAAACACGCGACAAGCGCCAAACTCTGGGGTACCGGGATCCGCCCTTGACGATGGCTTCGCTCACGGAGGATGCGGCCTCTGAAGAAACACAGGTTACGCCGAAAACTTCTTCAGTTGCTGATGATTTCGTCGTTCAGTCCATCTCTCGCGACGACTACGGCCGCGACTTTTGGCGGCACTTTCGCGTGCCAAAGGAAAAGCAGAGGGAGCGTCAGTCCATATATTGGTGCACAAAGAAGGGGCACGTCCAAAAAAGGCCGTTTGTTGACCTTCGCCATCACCCAATTTTTGATACGTCAAGCTGGACTCTGATTCCAAAAGCCAACAAGAACAACATGCCCCCAAAAAAGTGCCACCTGCTCAGCCTACCGAAGGAACTTCGTCTCCTAATCTGGTCCTACGTCCTGACGGATCCGTCATTACCGCGGGCCACATTGGAGATTGACCGAGCGCCCAAAGCCCCGAGCAAGACTTCGCTGCGTTTTCCGCACCCTTGCATTCGAACCACGATCCAGCCAGCCAGAAATACATCGATCAGTATCGATATTCTCGCCACAAACGACTTTATCTACCGAGAAGCTCTCCCAATCCTCTACCACTCTGTCACGTTTGCTGCTCTGGATCTCCAAGGCATATTCATGCCGTTCTTGAGCACTCTCTCGTCGTTTGCGCACTCCCATATCCGATTCGTGAAGCTGCGGATCCCCAACGCTATATACGAAACCGATCCCTTAAGCCCTTGCAGCCAACCCATGCTGCTAGTGAATTGGGCTATCACCTGCGCACAAGTAGCGAAAATAGAAAACCTGAGAGAAGTTAAGATTGAAGGCTACACGCCATTCTTTCTTGTGAAGCGCATCAGAGATGGCATTTTGAAACCCCTCCTCAAGATCAAAGCAAAGAAGTCCTTCAGCCCCGAAGTGGATGCCGAGGCGCAAGAAGCGCTCAGAGAAGCAGAAAAAGTGCTTGCAGACCAAGCCGAGCTGCGTAGTCGCCGCACACTGTACGAAGCTGCAGAGCACGCACCAAAAGAACTTCATAATGAGGCGCGGCTTCAGAAAGCAAAGGAAGACAGTTTGGATGCAATTCGGATTCAAATGCTGACCCCCAGGACTTTGGAGGCGCAGATCGGACGTGATAATAGGGACGTGTCGGGACTGCGGCAGTTCGAGCAGGAGCTGCAAGAACACGAAAATTCCAATACGGCGGTGGAAGAGGAGCCGCTGGGGGAAGTTGACCTGGATCTGGGAGAGTGGGAGGTTGTAGTACTGGACAGTGGGGATGACATAGCGAAAGGGAGTGGGAGTGAGAATGGCCAGAACACGGATGATGAGGATGCGTGGACGGATGCAGCTTCAACACTTGTTGAGACTAAAAGTCGGGAACTTTTCGTTCAATTGGACATGATTTGATTTGTTCAAAATAATGTTTTTATGTGGTTGTAGGAGCCGGTTCCTTTAGCGAAGTGGAAAGTGAGACGCTGATGAATGTCATCATCAACTTGCATTAGCTTCCACCTCCGTCATTCCCCATTTCCAAACAATTAGTCGTGTACAATAACCTACTCGAGGATTCGTGACCCGATTTGAGACTCAATACCCATTTCACTGACTCTCTCCTAACTACATGCGGGAGCCGAACTTCCGCAACACAGGCTCCCTCCGCCATCTAAATCAATCGAACGCAGAACCTTCTGCATACCTTTGCCTCACTGGAAGCCCCTGAAGTATTTGAGGGTACTACTTTGGTCTTGGATGATTGTACCTACAAAACGTTTCTCTGATACCAGCCGGGAAGAGGAGTCATCGCCACAGCATTCATAATCGTGTTTGTCGGCTCGTTCGAGTCGGCAGCTGTAGCCAGTGTGTCACTCGCATTTTCGGACGTTGGAAGCGCTGGACTATCGGGGGTAGAGCCGCTTGCCGTCTGCACCATGGTTGTATCTTCACGGTCTGGCATTCCCGTATCAACGCTTGCAGCCCGCTCATGGGGAGCTGGTTGATCTCCTAGTGTAGTATACATAGCAGATAGGTCACGGCTATTCGATGTTTCCGGTGAGGGTTGGTCTGCGGGGTATAACTGCCAGCCGCCTAGAGTAGGGGGAGCGGCGGGCGACTGGGCATCCCCAACGGTGTGTGAGCGAGATGGGGATTCGTATGGAGTAGCGGGAAGCGTCTCACGAGCAGGCACAGTAGTCGTACCGCGGTGGAGGTCCACCCTGTGTGGCAGAAGCTTTGACCGGACGTAAGCTTCCGCAACCGCAAGCAGAGGCAGGAAATCCTTAACCGACGAAATAAACTACTGAGTTAGCTAAATCACTAGCACGATACCCGTCATACCTCCTCCTCTCTCATGCGAGCACGCGCGTGACTCAGGATCGGTTTATTGGTATTGGAATCCTGCTCGGTGTAAGTACTAGTCGCGTTGGAGTGACAATTACCAACCAGAGCAACGGAGCGCATGACGTTGGAGAGGGGGAATGAGGGATGCGCGGATGAGGACCAGGTGGCGCTATCAATCGTGACGGTCCTAGGTATTGCGAAGAATCGCGACTTTGCGTTGGCGATAAGGATGTGAAGGATGATTTGAGGATCGGAAAGTACATCTTATATTCTTGCATAAGATTCACACTGAGGAGCAGATCGAATGTTATTTCTATACTAGGTGCTTCATTTGTCGACCATTCCTCGAACAGATAGTATCCCCCATTACGTACTCTCAGCCTCGCTCACATCCGAACCCGAAGCTTCAAGAACCATATCCGCGTACCGATGCACCAACTCCTCCAACCGCAAGTGCTCCGGATCGTCCGCACTGTTGAAGATCTTGACTGGATATTGACACTGCACATGCCTCACGCGCAGCTTACTTGTAGACAAGTCGTCTTTCCTTATGCTTGTGTACTGATGCAGAATTTCCAACTCGTCCGGACCCATCTCTTTCCAAATCATGTGGAAGATGGTGTAAGCCAGGTACCAATTCTCTCCCTGGTCGTGAAGACCTTTTGCCGCAAGGATTACTGTGCTCTGCACCTCCTTCAGCTCTTCCAGAGAGGAGGCAGAGTCGGAACGCTGTAAGGCTTTGAGCCGCTCGAACCCAAGAAAAGCAAGATAGCTGAGAAAGTGTGTCATGTACATATCGGATTTGTCGAAACCATGACGCAGGTAGTATAGTCTCAGGATGGTCTCGAGGTATATTTTGGATCTTCTCACGATCGTGGGCAGCTCATTCAACAAAGGGGTTCTTTCGCATGGTTCTCCGGTGTTCATGATCGCTTCGCATAGAGTTATCATAACAAAGTGATACAGCGCACTTTGGACATGGTATCAGTGATAGGTTCTTGAACAGCTTACATCGGTAAACTTGGTGGGAAGAAGTGTGGCTTACTAAAGTTTAAGCTGAAAATGAAAGACGGCCTTCCCTGGTGCTAACTCAACTGGTAGTGCAGAATACCAATCAAGGAGCTTCGGGATGAATTCGATCAGTTTCTGGGAGCATTCTTCGCGCTATCCTCTTTATCAAAGAGATGACGGCCCAGATTGTTGACAATGACAGACAGTTCTGCGCGAGATCTGAAGGTCCGCCCAAAGTCTATGGCAGTCAAAGCGCGGGAGAGAGGATACTACAAATATAATTCGCCGAACCAAGCCGGATCTTCAGTACAAGAGGGCAACGGTGTCTTCGGTTTTTCCTTCTGTGAACCAAATAACTCATGTATATCCCCCTCTGCCACTAGAGGTAAGCTATCTCCTATATACCCAGGCGCAAACATCCTAGATAACTGGCAAACAGCAAACAAAAGGAAAATAAGCCATCAGCTCGGTGGCAAACATCAAAAACAAACAAAAGGAAAACAAGCCATCAGCTCAGTGGCAAACATCAAACCTCACACCTTCACGAGCCGCGGAATCCTGTAATGATTACATAATATCATGTATGCAATGTTAACACAACGTTCGTGAGCCATGTGGTGGCAAGCAGAGTTGCCAACAATCAATCAATCTATCAATCAATTAGTATTTTTGCTCAAATTGATCCTATCAATCGAATCAATCTCTCTCTCTCTCCATAATCAATCAGTTCAGTTTTTTCCTATTTTTTTGATTGATTGATTGATTCTTTTAATCTATTTTTACGCCGTATTTAACGCTAAGAAGGCCTTTTAAAGCAGTAATATTAATAAGTATAGTTAATTATACGTATTATTAGTGTTAGTTATTTAGTGTTTTTAGTAATTTCCTAATTAGGTAATTAGCTAGCTTAACACCCGAATTTTAGCGCGTCTGCCCTCTCTATTAATACTCTCTCCTACCCTCCTCCTACACTCTCTCGCACCCTCTCTCTTACACGTATATAATAGCCTTAGGTTTACGAAATAAAAGCAAAAGGAGCTTTCTAAGTATAGTAAAAAGGCTAGCAGCGTTACTAGTTGTCGCGCCTAGCTTATAGAGTACACAGGACCAGCTAGCAACTTAGGGTAGCCAAAGCTTTAAGACTAAGCTCTAGGACCTTAACGCTATAGCTTTTAACGCAAAGTCTTTGCTCTTAATTAACACGCTCTTAAGGCCCTCGAACGTATTAACGCCCTCTTATAGGCTACTAAAGATACTAACGCTATCCTCTTAAGCTACGTTAAGTAGGGCTACTACTACTCCCTTAGTTACCTCCTTACCTAGCTCTAACAGCCCTAGGCTCGAATTTAACGCTTAGTTTACTAATAACTTTAACGGCATTAACTAGGTAAGGTTACTATAGTATATAAAGCCTCTGCGTACGTAGAGGTTTAAGAAGTCCTTGCTTTATAAACACGGGTATCGCGTTGCTCTCTAGGCAAATATGCAGCGTATATTTTTCGTCTACTACTATTACTATATACACAAAGTACCTGGTAATTAATTTATTAAAGAGACGACAAGCTCTACATCGTCAGCATGGAACCATGTAGAGCAGAGACGGCCAGGCCATAGGCACTTTCGCCCAGGCAAACAGTTAACTCCATTAGAGTTAGGGCAGCGTACTCTCGCTAGCTTTATAAGCGCCGGCGTTAGCGTGCTGCAAGAGGTGTCTAACACCCTAAGAAATTTTAATTAATAGCGTTTTTAACTTGCTCTAGTTAGCTAGCTTACTAAGAATAATTACTTACTACGCAAAGTAGAGACGCCGTCCTTTTAAGAGCTCTTACGCGCCGCTAACCTAGAGGCTAAGCTAGCTACTTTTTAAAGTTATATAACTATTACTACCTTCCTATTAAGGTTATACGTAAATTTATAGCTTTATATATAAACTAAGCTTGCTCGCGCCCTTAGCAAAATCTATATTAGCTTTAATAGCTAGTCTATAAAAGGTGGCAAGAGTGCGTTTTGTAGGCTTGTTACTTACTACGTTAATAGTCGTGGCAAGCTTTATAACCTGCCTTTTACCCTCTCTTAACTTAGTAGTGTGCATACAGGCGAGAAAGTCGCTATAGTTATTATTAAGACGCTACAGGCCTTTAGTATTAATAGTAGCTTAGTTAGGTACTTTATACTTAATAATGCGATAAATAATAATATAGCCCTTAAGGCGCTAGGCGCCTATTATAGCTTTACCTTACAGGACTAACGCCTCCGCTGCTTACCTCACTCGCTTAACTTAGTAGGGTAAACTATAATATTTAAAACTAATAAAGACGCCTTTAATAACAACACCTTATAGTTTAGACTCGAGGAGAAATACCTACGCGAGTGGCAAGAAAAGGGCCCTATTAGAGTCCTTATAGACGTTATACACTTAATATTAACGCCTTAGTAACATGACCTTTTTAACGACTTTTAATATTTAACACGTAAGGTAGGAGAGCCTCTACGGCTTTTTAAACCTATTAAGCCTATCGTCACTTGCTAAAATAGCTACTTTAACTTTATAAAAAGAGTAGTCCTCCTCCACCGCGTAATTAATACTCTTATTAATTACAGGGTAGAGAAGACGCTATAGGATAAGTCCTTAGCTTACGCGCGTGGTAGGGCTCCTGTTAATAAAACACCTATAAAAAGCCTTACTACTACTAATTAGGCTATAATTAGTTAGTATATCGAAGTCCTCTAGCCCTTAAAGGAGGCTATAAAGAGACTTAAAGGCTATAGCGACTCTAGCTATTTTAGTGCAATCTACGAGATATACCTTACTTTTAAGTACCTCCTCTCCTACTTTAAGTAGCTTGTTAAGAGCTTTTAAGATGTTAATTTTAATAAGCCCGACGCTTTAGAGGACTACTTAAAGATTAACATAACTATAGCCTACTTAAAGCTCTTAAAGTATTATAAGCTCCTTAAAAAGACGCTTGTTTATTACGCCTCTATAGTCCTCTACCCTTACTACAAGTACTACTTTGTTAACGCATGGACTAGAGAGTACAAAGTTTAGCTTAATTAAGCTAATTAGCAATTCTAAGAGCTCTAGGCTATATATAAATTAGAGGATACTTACTCTATCGTCTCTCCTACGCGCAAACAAGTAAAGCGCGTTAGTAATATTAATAACTACGCCAAGTTATACGTTAAGCCTCTAAGAGCTAAAACTTCTACTCTACTTATTAATAGTACTAATAAGTTTAATTACTAGTAGTATAATAAACTTAGCGTCCCTAAGGATCACGCATACTATATAGATCCTATTAGGTATTAAGTATCTCTCCGCGATTAATATCCCTGCCTTTTTTAGTTTATTATTAATCTCCTCTTAATCCTAGCGTCCTCTTGTTACTGTAAGAGAATATTTTCTAAGATTAGCAATATAATAGAGCTAAAACGTTAAAAAATAAGCCCTTAAATGCTCTCCACAATCACGTGCGTACGGAGTTGGCTAAGAGCTGGATACTCTCCACCCCAGGAGACCCTGGACGGCGAGCTCCCAGTAGAGCTCTCAGAGCTCGAGATGCACGATATCTATCAGGTATCGCAGTGGGATGACCCTGTCTAGCTTGTGCTGTACATATTTTATCTTAGCGCGATTTTTCGATTAATTAATTAATTAATTATTAATCAAAAAGCCTTAAAATTAACCATTAATTAATTAATCAGTAACTCGAGGTCCTTGACGATCAATCAAATCAATCTCAGCCCGAATTTTTGATTGATTGATTGTTGGCAACTCTGGTGGCAAGTGCGACTTACGAACAATAGTAGTAGACACACCACGCCGTGAAGCCATACGCATGTTTTTTACGTTCAGTCCATGTTTGGCGCGGAGGCCCAAATATGTCCAAGTCGTTCGCCATGATGGCTGCTTGCGCAGCATATGTCATGCCTAAGTTGGACATGGAATACGCACCATAAAGCGAAAACATTAAAATCCCAGCCTGGACCTTAGTTATGTGACTCTTGCGGCTTCCCTCTTCCCAAAGTCGCTTTGCTTCGGCAAGGAATCTGTATCCTAGACTATGCGGGTTCCAATATTCGAGACGATCGAGAAGTGCTAGGTGGCAATGCTGATAATATTAAAGGTTAGACACTGGTTTTTGTGCCCGTGTACTTTGATCTGCGGATGATCAGGGCAGAAACTTACACAAGCATAGGCCAAGACCACATTGACATGAAGTGACGAACAGTTCCTCTTTGATCCGGACAGCATGTCATCAAGGAATAGATCCTTTTGAAACGCGGGCCACGATGGATACTCATATTAAAAGTAGAGTTTCAACAGAAGCCTCAAGAGGTCATCATCCACCGATACTTGGGTCCAATCCGAAGGCTTCACAGCCTCTAGTTTTGGATCAACAATCGTGGCTGATGAATAAGGCTTAGAATATTGAGGCCCGTATAGTTCGTTGATGGGTGGAAACGATGAGTCTTGGCCTTCTGGAACAGTAAATGCTCTCTGATATAGTACGGAGCCGAGAAATTGATTTTCTGCCGATTGCAGGAACGATGGCATTTGGTGTCGGAATGGAAACACGAAGCGGAATCTCGTCTCAGGCTCCACGTGTAGTTGCAGAAGAAGATCACCAGCCGTGACGTGGCGTAGGATTGACTCAACGTCGTGGCCTTCACGCAGGTGCCGGAGAATGGCCTGGGAATCGGCCTCCGGCCGAGAACGCAATGCGTGGATTAATTCTTGCAATAGGCTCTGCGAGTTTTCGGCTTTCTGGGCCCGGGTTTCCAGGTCATCGTACTTGCGCTTGGCGGGAGTCAGTTCGTAGATGCATCGTGATTGTCTCTTGCTGCACTCGCCGCATTCTGGCTGCGCTGCGTCGCACTGAAAGTGTTATCGCGAATTCAACGCCTGTCAATATCTCGGATGAATACCTTGCTTTTCCTAGTCCTGCACGGTGCGCACGCCCCAGGCGTGCGTTTTCGCTTCGCCGTTCGCGCTTCTGGGAGTTCAGATGGTAGTAGCGGTAGGCCGCCCAGAGGTTTCGGTAGGAGAAGGCGATGTGCGGTCTGCTGGCTCATCCTGGCTCCCACTCGTCGCGCTTTATGTAGGTATGTGGTATGCTTAGTTGTTTGAACGATGCTGTGTGGAGGAACGTCACGATGCGAGTGGTGGCGGAGGATCAACCCGTGGTGGCTTTTATTTGGCCGTGCTGCGTTCCGTTAAAATAGTGTATAATAGTGACGCCATTGCCTTCGCGATATAGTGCAATTAGTCTAATCTCCTCTTATTCAACTACAAAGAATCATAGTATAGGTCTCTAGTTCGAGCATACAGAATTTTCAGGCTCCCTTTTGCAGACATGTACAGGTATGGTCCAGAAGCTTATTTGTAAGCAGGATACAGCTGTAACGGGTACTTCGGTGATACACGATCTTGCCACCGCTAGCAGGGAGGGACGGCCGACCCGATCCTGCCATAGGGTTGCGCCGGAGGCGATGGTTTGTAGTTATCCCTCGCATTGATATTATCGTTTCGGAAATACCTGCTCGACCCACAGAGCCAGCCAGTCATCGTCAATCCTTCCTTTTCTTGTATTTTCTTGAACGCAAAAAACTTAAATCTTCTAAAAAATTTAAGGGGGGTACTTATAACTCTATAGAAGCCCTTTATCTACTTTTAGTATATTATTATCCAAAGTTCCTTGTGTGGTGGAGAGAAAAGCGAAAAAAAGGAGACCAGAACAGAAAATACGCGCAGTCTGATGAGAAATACGCCTTAAGTGGGTCGAGCAGGTATTTCCAGAATCACCGATAACATCTCCCGTACACGCGCCACATATCTGTAACATGCCCGTGCGCGTGATGAGCCACTTCGCGTGATGGGCCACCCACGCCAAAACACTCAAACTTCACAACCTTATAACTCTACTATTATGGCTCTAATTAACGACGCGCTTGCAGATCTAATGTCGCTAAGCCTTAGCGAATAGTTTTCGTACCGAAAAGTAGCTAAAAAGTATAGTGTTTCTCGCTTAACTTTGATGCGAAGGCACCATGCTACAACATAGCTACACGCATTAAAGATTATTAACTAACAAAAGCTTGCTCCACAACAAGAGGCAGAGCTTGTTAAATATATAGAAGGACTTACAGCACGTCACCTACCACCTACAAGAGAGATGATACGAAATTTCGCGTCAACAATAGCCAAGGAGCCAGTGAGCGAGAGCTAGGTTACGCGCTTTATCAATCAGCACAGCATCCATCTTACCTCGCGATAGGCAACTAGTATGGACAGCAATCGCCACTAAGCCGACTCAGGGGATAAATACAGCCTGTATTTTAATATCCTAGGTGATAAAATCAAGGAATATGGTATTGAGCCTCGTCACACGTACAATATGGATGAGAAAGGCTTCCTTATCGGTATCATTGGCCGATCGAAACGAGTGTTCAGCAGACGTATGTGGGAGAAGAAGGAGGTTAGAGCATCTCTACAAGATGGCTCTCGCGAATGGATTACCCTCCTAGCATGCGTGTGCGCTGATGGATCAGCCTTGCCGCCAAGCCTTATCTACCAGTCTACCAACAAGGACATCCAATCAAGCTGGGTTAAGGATATCGAGGCAGGAAAGCATAGCGTACACGTCTCCTCTTCACCCTCAGGCTGGACAAACAACGATATCGGCCTTGCCTGGCTTGAGCAGGTGTTTGATCGCTACACTAAGGCAAAAGCTCGACGATCCTACCGACTTCTTATCCTTGACGGCCATAGATCTCATGTTACTATAGATTTTATCGACTATTGCGACAGGAATAGGATCCTCCTAGCTATACTTCCTCCTCACTCGACGCATACGCTTTAGCCACTTAATATAGTGCTCTTTAAGCCTCTCTCATCAGCCTACTCCGCTGAGCTCACGACCTACCTCTAAAAGAGCTAAGGCCTAGTCCTAATTAAAAAAGGAAACTTCTTCCCTCTCTTCTAGAAGGCCTGGGCAAGCTCCCTTCAGGAGGAGACGATTCTCAAGTCTTTTGAGGCTACTAGCATATCACCTTTCAACCCAGAGGTTATACTCAAAAGATTTGCCAAAACCACCCAAGATGAGCAGGAATCACGAGAGAGCTCTACGTCAGTACTCAGTGGATCTGACT
>ML976713.1:388662-487587 GCA_010015655.1 Bimuria novae-zelandiae CBS 107.79
AGGTTAATTGCAAGTATTAATATAGTACTTCTATAAAGAAATCTCGTGATAATAGCTACTGTGTGTAGCTCTACAGCCTCGTTTCTCGTAGAGATGTTTTGGTGTTGGTGGCCCATCACGCGAAGTGGCTCATCACGCGCACGGACACGTTAATGCTCGAAAATCGGGAAAAATCTTGGCAAAACCTTAATTATTTTCGCGCGCCTGCTAATTTGTTTCCAAAATCTAAACGCCTGCGGTCTCTACTATATTATTGTCAGCTTGCCGCCTAGTAAAGTAAGGCTATAGATATACGTAAGGACGTCTATACTAACTATTTTCTTAGTGTTGCAGACGTTCTGGCACGCTCGTGGACATGTACGCCGCTGTAGGCTTCCCGACGCGGCCTCGCCGACGCGACCTCGCGCCGCCCCAGCCTCCTAATGCTCTATATCTCGGTCGCGGTCTTTCTACGCGTACTCGTAATAATATTAAGCGGTTCCTAGACTTTAGATAGCACCTAGATGCTATCGCTGCACGCGAACGTTGTTCTCGGCACGCTGTTAGTAATGTGTCAGCATGGCACCTCAGTTCACACGGTATATGTGAACTGCATCTCTCACGTGACTCTTCCTCACCTGCTTACTCATCATGGTTGTGTATATAATCGCTCTCTGTAGCTCTCTCAATACAAAAAAACCTTCTGCCTTATTCATCTCTTGTGCTTGGTCCGACCACATCTGACAGTTATAAGCCTGGTATCCCCGCACTACGCTGCGATACTTAAATAAGATTATTTACTTTATTAATTATATTACACGTTATATACGTTGCGATTATCCTCGCGTTATTGCACGCTTTATTGTTGTTACATTACGTAACTTTTTAAGATTATTTCTTGCACCTATTAAAACTAAGTTTTTAATATTCTTTAACTACACTTTATGTTATAATCGTCCTCGCGTCGCTGCACGCATCTTGTTGTTGTATTATAACACTCTTAAAGTTTTACTTTATATTTTCTACCGACTAGCAAGGCAGCTTATTCGCTATTATAGCCACCACTACTAGCACTGATGCTCGTGCTACTACTGTTCTCTAAGGTTCAGCAGACTGGACACCTTAGTATGCTACTAAACGACGATACGCTACTATCAAGGGCGTATGGCAGTACTGCGACCCTGACTCTACTACGATAACTCCACCACCTATTGCAGAGCCATCTAATAACAGCACCGCTAATGCGTGGAAGATCTGGGAGATTAAATCTAAACGTTAAGAGTTAATTATAAAGGCGATTAGTAAGGTTAATCTTAAGATCTTACGCACTGTCGCAATAACCTATGTCTACCTTATTAATAGGGCGGAGCATAACGATCCACGGAGCCAGCTTACGACGCTTTAAAAGCATTTTAAGGTTACAGACTAACAGCGGAGGCTAGAGCTTGCCACCTAATACACTAATATCTAAAAGAAGCCAAGGAACCAGAGCGTTTAGGCTTAGCTAGATGAATACTCGCAAATTACATCTTAATGTGTCTAAGAGGACATGCCAGAGATGACGGAAACGCGAGCGCAATGGCGATTTATCTATGCTATACAGGACTCTGGAGATGAGGCATGGGCGCAAGCGCAGTTCCTTGCTATAGAGTAAGGAGAGGCAAGTGACGTTATGCCGACACTAACTCTCTAAGACTTAATAAGCTGTTATTAGAGAACGGTGCTTACAACCTAACACTTAGCTAAGGCGCTAGGCAGCTTTACATCGCAATCTTCCTTATTAATTATAGAGCTATTGCCGAACACTTAAAGGGACTAATTAAAATGTGTCTATAGACTACACACCTTAATACTTTAGTGTTTTACACTTAATACTAAGGCTGAAGGCAGGCAAAAGGACTTTAAGCCTATTTTAAAGGCTTTATCTTAGCTTGTTAAGGCCTTTCGCAACAAGGACACTCTTAAGAAGGCTAAGAAGGCCTATAAGGATGTAAACATTTAGTAGACATTTAATATAGAAAAAGCTAAAGCTAAGCTAGCTAAACGCAAAAAGAACTCCGCATCACGTTAGACCTATAAAGCTAACACTAGTACAGACTGTAGCTTAGACGGATACGCGTTAAATATAGCCTACTTTATGTAACCCTCGCAATCCTTGCAACCCTTATAATCCTTACAACCCTCGCAACTCTTGCAATCAAACTCTACATCTTTGTTACACGATCAATCACTACAGAACCGATAGGTGATAGACCTAGGTTCAAATGTCCACATCTGCAACAGGATAGGTGTTAATTAGAAGCAGACTAGGCTTCCTTCCTCCTAAGACACTGTATAAGCAGGCTGCAACTCGCACCGAGTTAAGGCATAGGGAGAAGTAACTCTTAATATAAAAAGGGGTAATAAGACAGCCTTAATTACTCTTAAGAACGTGGCATATATCCTAGGGTTTATTACTAATATCTTTAGTCTTAGCTATTACAAGAAGATCCACTTTAACTTAAAAATAAATAGGCTCTTTAAGAAAGATAAGTCTCAGGTCTTCTTAGAACTCGAACGAGTTAGAGGCCACTAGTTCTTAAACGCTTAAGACGCTAGACAGCCTTTTTAGGCTATAGTAGCTAACTCCACCCACGCAAAGTTACCTTAAGTTATTACTATAATATAAGTATATTAAGTACTTAGATACCTAAGCTATTAAGCTATCGAGCATCTCAAAGACTCGACTACAGGCCTTAGAGTAGGCACTAATGGCAGAGGTGATTAGTGGACAGATGCATATACCTCATGCATCAAGGGCAAGATAAAGGAAGACGTCAGTCGACGACCTCGCGCTGACAAAGCCTATCGCCCGTTTTATCGCATTATTGTCAACATCATCCAACTCCAGAAGCATGGTGAGGCATGCTACAATAGAGATGTCTGGGCATTGCATGCAGTGTGCGAGTACACGAAGCTCCACGAAATCTGTACTCTTAAGAATTAATATAAGGCTACTGTCGTTCCTGCGATCACTCGCCTCATCAACAAGATTGAGCGGGTGTATGGCTACCAAGTAGCTATTGTCTTCATAGATAGAGACGTTGGATATGGACGAGCAGAAGCTAATTTGGGCTCTTCCGCTCAGGAAGTCCTTACGTCGGCCGGCATTAAGGTTGAGATAAGGTCTCCAGACACTCTTGCACAGCTTGGGGGTGCTGAACGAGCCGGAACGATTATTGTCACTATTACTAGGGTTCTTCGAATCCATGCTAGTCTACCCAAGACCTTAGCCAATGAGCTAGTCTGCACAGCAGCCAGGCTACTTAACATCACGCCTACGAAATCTATTAACTGGCGTACACCGCAGGAGATGGTCACTAGCGTCCGCCCCGACTTCTCTCGACTCCACGTTATTAGAAGCCGTAGATTTGTGCTTAACAAGCACCTCCTAAGAGGAGACAAACTTGAAGACCGCACCTTTAAGGGATACTTACTTAGATACAACGCCTTAAATATCTATTAAGTGTAGCTACTTGCCACGAATCGCGTTATCCGCGTACGCGACGTACGCTTTATTAATAAACTTTATAAGGATAAGCTATCTACTTAACTAGCAAGGCCTTATATCGTTAAGTCTACATACATTCCTAAGGAGGAATATGATAGTAATACTATCGTAGTCGCACAGCTAATAACACAGCGACAAGCAATAGTCACCTCTTCCCCTATACAGAAGGAGATTTAATAACTGCCTTCTTTAATAATTACTGCTCGTACTACTCCCGACCAAATAGAGTAACAGCTATTCTAGGAGTTCTCTGCTTCTAGGGCTTCTCAGCACACGACACCTGGGGGGTGGAACGTTAATAAGAATCCTGAAGAAGACGTAGACATAGCCAGAATAGCTATTCTAACGCGTGAACATAACACGAATTAATTATATGTCCTAGATTGGCGACATAACAATGCTCTGCAACGACAAGATCTAAATTTCTCGTAGGACAATATTATTACTGGCAGAAGACGTCGCCAAGCGCACTTTATTAAGGCTAGTCCTTTAACTAAGTACTACACCTTTGCTGCTATAATGTAGTAATCTTATGAGGCTACTTCTATTGCCTCACAACCCAGGATTAAGTGTAATCTTACTCGCATTTATCGCGACGATCTTCCTCCTCTACTACGTAACTAGAAGGAGCTTAAGCATCACGCACATGGAAAGCAATTTAAAGCTACTAGAGTAACTAAGTTTAATAGCTGCTAGGAGAAGGGCACCTTTGCCTCACTAAACATTATAGCCAAGAACACTACAGATGCGGTACCTTTAATGTGGGTATTCACCTACAAGTTTGATGAGGATGGATATCTGCTCAAGTACAAGGCCCGCCTCGTCGTCCGTGGAGACCTTCAAGGGCAGTATGGCGACATATACGCAGCTACTCTTGCCGCCTGCCTCTTCTAAGCTCTTATAGCCCTTACGTGTGCCTTTAACCTTAAGGCTATGCAATACGATGTGCTAAGCGCCTTCCTTAATGCTTTCCTAGATCGCATTCTCTATGTAAGAACTCCAGATGGTTTCTAAGACAAGTATGGCCAGATTCTCCGTCTTCTACGAGCCTTGTATGGCTTAAAAGAAGCTCCACGCCTGTGGGCTCTACACTTCCAAGCTTCACTGCGAAAGCTTGGCCTACACCCTGTTCATGGCTTTCCATGCCTCTGGATGAACAGCCGGGTAATTCTCTTTTTCTACGTGGACGATATCATCATCCTCTATCACCCTAACTACCAAGAAGATTTCGAGAAGCTCGAACGACAGCTTATTAAGCTCTACAACCTTCGTCAAATTAGCAATATCAAATAGTTCCTTAGTATCCAAGTTAAGCGCGTTCTTGCTAGCCATCAGCTCTACCTAGTCTAGGATGCGTTTATTAACAAGGTCTGCACTAAGTTTGACCTTATCCGCGCTAATAGAAGATACCCTTCTACGCCTCTCTCCTTAACTTCGAGACTTGCACCCTACGATGGCATCTCTAAGCTATCAAACACTAAGACCTACCAACGCCTTGTAGGCAACCTGGCTTACATCGAAACCATGACGCGACCTGACGTCGCACACGCTCACTCGGTCCTTGCAAGGTTTCTCACAAACCCCGGACTAATCCACCTCTCCGAGATCAAGCACGTGTGGCAATACCTGTATGGTACTAGATACCTTGCCATTAGTGCTCGAGGGGGTGAACCTACTTAGACCTATGCCACAAAAATTAACTTAACAACCCCTACCTTCTTTGGTGCTGCTGATGTATTATTTGGAGACGATGTTAAGACTCGTCGATTATCTACTAGATACGTCTTTATGCTTTATGGCATGCCTATTAACTGGAAAGCCACTGTGCTTCGGTCAGTCACTCGTTCTACCACTAAAGCAGAGCTATATGCTCTCTTAGCTACTGGCGTTGAATCGCAATACTGGGATCGCTTCTGCCGCAACATCGGCTTCACGCTTTACACTAAGAAGGCTCTCTAGTGTGATAATGCGTAGACTGTACGCCTTGTTAAAGGTGACGCTGATCGCATCCAAACGAAGCTTCGCCATATTAATATCCACCAAATGTGGCTTCGCCAGGAGGTAGATTGTGGAAGAATTACTGTTAAATAGAAGCCTACTGCTGAGATGCCTGCTGATGGCTTTATAAAGCTACTTCCTCGACAGAAACACGAGAACTTCATACGCTAGCTTAGCCTAAAGGACATTTATTACTTTATTATTAAGCACTCGCCTTATCCTGTACCCCTTAGTTAGTTAGAATAGCTGCGCGGTGCGCGCACAGGTTTCACTCTCTTCCTATTTTTGTTATTTGTGAGGTCTCTATCTAATATGGATACCTCAGGGGGTGTGTCAGCATGGCACCTCAGTTCACACGGTATATGTGAACTGCATCTCTCACGTGACTCTTCGTCACCTGCTTACTTATCATGGTTGTGTATATAATCGCTCTCTGTAGCTCTCTCAATACAAAAAAACCTTCTGCCTCATTCATCTCTTGTGCTTGGTCCGACCACATCCGACATAATGTAGCGGAGAACCTAGAGAAGTTTGGCAACGTTTGCCGCCCTCTGCAAGGCAAGCTAGGGAGACCTCCTACTATTCCAGACGAAGACGGGGACGCGTTATTTAATAAGCTAGTTTATTCTAGCTAAATGTACTAGGATAAGATTATGTAGCGGTTGTTGCTGCAAAGCGAAAGTCGGGAAAAACACTGATTTGATTGTATGTGTGTAGTAGCTAAGATATATACTGCTAGGTAGGCTAGGCAGCAGTAAATGAGTGTAGGCAGCAATAAGCTAGCATAGGCAATAATAAACAATCCGAATACTGTTACACACCCCCTTATCCTGTAGTCAGTTAACGACGTAAGGATAATCTCTCCTACATATCTACTGTGCCTTGAAGTCAAGAGTATAGATTTGTAAGGTGTAGCTGCCTCACAAACTCTGCGTGCTTTTGACGTGGTAGCATCTTGGTCATGCCGTCAGCAGGCATCCTATTAGTAGATCGCCATTGTACGTAGAGTCGTCCCTGCTCTACTTTCTGGCGGATCCAGCTCTGGTGTATATCGACATGCTTAAGCTTGGTTGCTAGTTTATCTTATTCTTTTATAATAATCCCAACCGTCTGCTAATTATCACATAAGATAGTTAGAGTAGTGTAAAGCATTAGTAAGAGGCCCTTAAATAGGCGTAGCCACTCCTTTATTTCTAAGCCTGTAAGGGAGAGCGCGAGTAGCTCTACCTTAGTAGTTAATTTAATAACTATACGCTGCAGGGTAGACTTCTAGTTAATAGTTATTCTAAATAACTAAAAAATATATCCTTAAGAGCTGCGGCGAGTCTTTAAGTTATCTATAAAAGTAGTATTAGATACTCTAAAGAATATAGGATCGCGATAATTTTCTTCTATAGTTATAAACTCTTAAATTTCTTGCTTTATGCAAGCTTCGAGCGCGTAGTACTTTATCTTTAGGACGTAACGCTATACTTTACGTATAGAGTCCACGTAAGCTTATCTAGGGTTAGTAAAATATAAAGCGTGTATTACATGTGCACGTGCGAGGTCTAGTTAAGTAAACTACGTTAAGAACGCGAGATAGCTAACAAGCTCTTAGTAGAGCTTTATACAAGCTACGTTAGGATCCTCTATAGATAGCTTAAGGTAGTTAACTATTATAGGTACTTTTATACGGCGACTGGTAGACGTTATGCTATACTTTATGGCTACTTTATTAATGTAGGCATCTTAAAGTAGCTAGAGTTTATAGGTGGCAATATCTTAGATAACGCGTATGCCTAAAAACTACTTAAGTAGACTAAGTCGCTTTAGTTAATAGCACTCGCTAAGCTTCTGCTTAAACTACTAGTGGAGCTTAGTATTATGTAGGTGAAAGGCTATAACGATATCGTCAACGTAGACGAATAGTATAAGCCACTTATTCGTGTATACACATGGAAAGCCTGGCACAGGCTTTATCCCTAGTAACTATAGCGTCCTGCAGAGCTCCTTGTACCATAGTAGCGGTGACTCCTTTAATCTATAAAAAGCGCGGAGTATCTAGAGTAGTTCTCTATTTTCTTAAAATCTATCTAGCGTCTGCGCGTAGAGTAGACGATTAAGTAAGGCGTTAAAAAAAGCTATTAGTATATTATACTAAATTAGCTCTAGCCTAAAGTAATTAAAAATAGTAGTAATTACTCTAAAGGTGCGTGCCGTAAGTGTGGCGGCGTAGGTGTCTCCGTACGGCTGCTAGAAATTACCTTTAATCACCAATCGTGCCTTAAATCGTGAAAGAAAACCGTCCTTATTAAATTTATAAGTAAATACCTATATAAGTAGTAAGACCTTAGTATTAACATTTACTACTGTCTTTATAGTCCTAGTAAAGTATCCTTTACTCTAAATGCTTTAGTATTCTTCTTAACTAGCTTATTAAAACTTGGCTCTATATAGATAAGTCTCTAGGTCTCTCTAGGTCCTTAGTAGAGGTAGAACTTATAACTAATAGATCTTAATTACAGGCTACGGCTTTAGCGCTATTATAAATGCGTGCAGGTAGTTATTAATACGTATTTTATAGGAAATTGCGTGCGTCTGGTATCTAGTTATACTAGTAAGGTCGTTCGTGCGCTGTTGTCGGCGGCGCGAGCTTATACGTATGTTTAATTTATTAATTTTAGGATTTCTACGCCTTAGCGCGTTATTATTATGGCGATTAGGTATATAACTAGGAATTTGTGTTGTAAAGAGCTTTTATAGTGTTGTCTCTAGATCTCGTTCTGCCGGGAGAACGTTGGTCGGAGTATCGTTATTCCGTTGCCGGCTCACGTGAGGCTTAGGTAACGTAGGTGTAAGTAGCCCACCTCCTATAAACAGGTCCTCTACGTCCTTATTAACTTTATCGTTCTCGTTACTTTTGCTCTCACCCCCTACCTGCTACTGGCTAGCCTAAGCTACCGCTATAGGTATTATATAGCTTTATTTAAGCGTTATAAGCTCTTTAATAGCGATATCATTAGATTTAGCTTTTTCTAGGAAAACAAGTAGCTCTATAACTTCTTTAATAACTAACTTAGCTACGTAGCCTTCTAGCCCTTCGTAAAATCGCGTTAGCTCGAAAATGACGTCTCTCGCTTGAATTACTCTGTCCTTTGTGGGCAGCCAGATCCTAAAGATATTTATTAAATTATAGCCTATAAGGTGTCCTATAAGAGCTCTAGATTCTAGCTTGTCGCCTCTTTTAATAGATAGATTTCGGACGTATGCTCGATAGCCTATAGGACGCAAGTGGTTTACCTTTAGCTTTAATTCCTACATAACCTTATATAGAGTCTTCTAGCCTAGCGCTTTAATTAGTGTACGATTTAGTATATATGCTGCTGTTTAAAATAGCTTATTTAATAATAACTTTAGTAGGTTTCCTTTAAGCCTTATAGCTTAAGCTTAAATAATAATAATCTTGCCTGCTCGCTTTATAAGACCGTTTTATTCGTCTGCGTAGTCTGCCCGCGGCTCGTATTAGATTCCTAGCTTAGCGCAGAGCTCCTCTAACACGTTTAGTGCAACTCTATATCTTTAGTTATTATTAGTCTTAATTACAGTGACGTTACTATTAAAAATACGCTATATCTTGCGAACTTTTTAGACAAGCTAGTAGCTTAGGAATGCCTTTATACGCTGTGGAAAGCAGTTAACTTTATACCACTTACTATACTAGTCTACTATATAACCTGCAATTTAGTCACTATTAAGACAAAGGTCTACCTCTCGAGGTAGTAGCTATATAAAGTCTATAGCAACGCGATAGAACTTCCTAGGTGTAAAGTCCTCCTACTATCTTCTAGAGACTTGCTTTGTAAGTTTCGATTTGACATATACGCCACAGAAGTCGCTATCTTTACCTTTTACTCGTAAGCCTTCTATATAGTTAACTAGCTTCTTAATCGCCTTCTTGCCAGGATAACCCCAGGTGCTGTGCGCTGTCTTATAGTTAACTATGCAATTACGTTGAGGGTCCTTTAAAGGTTAATAGGTAGTGCTAAAGGATAATAATAGGCGTATGTCTAGGCGGCGGCTAGCATTAGCGTTAACTAGCTAGTGGCTATTATTATACTCTAGTTATGTAATAACGGTTTTCTTGCTAACTTTGTATAGCAAATCTTATCTTAAGTTAAAGTAGATCTAACTCGAGCGACAGCGTGCTAAGCCTATAAGGCTTATTAAGAAGCCTTTAACTAAGGCAACGTGTGTTAGGACGATAGGTAATAGTCCTCTTAGTGTTTTCACGGTTAGCTTCATGCTGCCCTATGCAGTAATCTTAATACGGCCTGTTCTTGCTCTTACGAAGTCGTTGGCACTGGCCTTATACTCTCTTGTCTATTTAGGCTAGGACTTAGTGTTAATAATATAAGTGTTCGAACTAGGATTAAGTATAAATTAGTTGCTTAATAAGTCGTAGCTGCTAATATCGTTAAGCGTCGATAGAGCTACTAACTCCTTAGTAGGTTTAACACTATTATTAAGTATTAGATCCTTATTACGTTTATTACGCTTGTCGTGCTCGTTAACCATAACGGCATCGGATACTATATATTATGCGGTGTAGGTTAATAGATTAGAAGGAGGCTTGCTATTATTAATAGTAACTATAGGCTTAGAGTTTAACTAAGTTGCCTTCTAGTCCTATATGGCTTTCTCTACCCTCGCTTTTAAGCTCGGATCCTTGGCAAAGGCTATAGCCACTTTCTTACTAGCTTCCTTATTATTATATCCTTAGGGTTAGTTAGGAGCGTTAGGGTTTATTAACTAGCACTTAGACTATAAGTGTTTCTTGCTATAGAGGCATATACCACTTTAAGAAGGTTTATTACTTTATAGTATTATTAGCTTTACTATCTCTAGCTCTGCCGCGTATGCACTAAAGCCTATACTAATTAGGCGTGTACGCTTTAGGTATGCTAAGAACTCGGCAACGTAGTCTTCTACTAATAGGACTTTTATACTAAGCCTCTCTTTTTAGATCAGGTCTCGCAGACCTGCCATTCCGTATTCGGGGTTAATTATCTTATAGGTAACTAGGAAGTCCTCCTGCGCACGGGTATCCTTAGTCTCTAAAAGCTTAATAGCCTTGTACTAGCTAGTAATCTTAATTTAATATTAAAGCTATTTTTTAACCTTTCTGCCCTTTGGCGGTGTCTAAAGATCCTTATATTTCGCTATTAAATCGCGACGACGCGTTGTATCTAATAGTGCGAGATATTTCTTAAGAGTTATAAGTTATTAGTGTAGCGTATCCTTGTCCTTAATTAGGTATATGTGATGCGCTACTATTATCTTACTAATCTTAGAGTTAAAGTCTGCTAGAGCCTTAAGCTAACGCTTATACTCTAGATCCTTCTTCTCCTATCGCTTGTACGCCTAACGATAGTTAGCTCGCTGCTTAGTATTTAAGCTAGTAAATAATATAGCTTGTTAGTCGTAGTTGCTTAGCTAAGGCTCTATTAGCTCCTCAGGCGGCAGAGACCCAGGAGAAAGTTGCAATAGCTATAGCCAAAGCTATTAACCACTACGTTGCTAATCTTAAGCGCCCAAAGGAGCTGGCGGCTGCCTCTACCCTCCGCAACCGCCTTATACAGACACTAAAAAATTCGGCTACGCCAAGCCCTCGTCCGAATGTAGCTAGGACCGGCTACGACTCGACAACCACCGCCTACACCACGGACAGCGACAGCGGCCTTGCCGCCCAGCCCCAGAGGACATGGGCAAGCGTAGCATCCGCCTCCCACGGAGACAGCGGATACACGACGACCACAGGCAGCAGCAGGAAATCCACAACCACAGATAAGCGGCAAACCACACCCAGACAGGCAATAGACCCACGGATTTTACTTACAGTCGCGGACCCGGCCAACCGGTTAGGCCAGACCTCTGCCTTTGCTATACGAACGGCTATCTGCGCCGCTACAGGGCTCGACCCCAGCGCTATCCCTACGGCCACAAGGACCCGCACTGGGTGGGCCATCACCCCGGCCTCCAACAACATACGACAGCAACTTATAGAACAGGAAAAGAAGGAATTGATGATGAGATCTATCAAAGCTAACAGCGCTGAGTTACCCACGCGATGGGTTAACTATGCTATACCCGGAGTACCTAGCAGCTACCGCTCGCTACTAGGGGAAGACGTGCCCTACTCCCTCTAGATAATAGCGGATGAGGTTCACACGTAGATAAAACAACACCCCGTAAACTGTCGTCCCTCTCGACACGGCCCTGATCAATTTGGATATACTACCTGGATAGTGTCCTTCAAAAAGCCTGCGGCGGCTTTCCGCCTCTTCGGTGCCAGCGACCTTTCCCGCGAGATAAGCAAGAAGCGAGCTATAGAACGCCATAACCCTGGCTACCAGGGCTACTACAACGCAGCACGCTGCACACGCACACCCCACTACCACAACTGCGGAAAGAAACCTAGCGAGCACGAAGGCCCAATAGGAGACGACTACGCTCACAAACAACAATGCCCCAACTACCGCAGCCCACACGCCGCAGACGACCCCACCTGCCTAGTTAAACCCAAGCAAGTAAACAGCCGCATTATTCAACCAACTCGCCGCGAACTAGCGACACTAAGACGCGCCAGACAAAAGGCCTTCAACCAGTTACACAACCTACACCCTCAACCCGAGCCCACCGCCCAGGGCCAGGGCACCTCCCCTAGCGGAGAAGACAACAACCAAACTAAGCCTGTGTTAACAATACCAAGTCAGCCAGAGCAGGAACTAGTGACCCAAAGCCATCGTCCCCTAAGAGGACCTCGACGCTCGACCCCGTACCCCAACACCGCCTCACGACAAGCCGCTCCACGCCTATCAAACAGGCCTATGCGGTCCTCTGCGCCCACAAGCGACAGCCTAAACCTCGCCGCGCTTTCTGCCAGAAGCGCGAGACAGGAAGAGCACACATAGTCCTCCTCATAAAAGGACCAGACCATGGACAAATCCTCAAGCCAATAAGGAACAACCGCCGCAGACCCACCCCACGCAGGGAGCCTAACATCAAAGTATGCTAAATAAATGTTAGTAAAAGCGGCCTAGCACATATAGCCGCCCTTAAGATTGCTTTTAGGGAGGGCATCGACGTCATCTGCATGTAAGAGCCGGCTACCTGGCCAGGCACACGCACTTCGAACCACCCTGGCTATAACCTCTACCCACTAGTGGATGGCTGGGACAGCTAGAAAACCTGGGAGGCAGACTGCCCCTAGGTCCTTATCTTTACCCGTAAGGGAAACTAATTAAAAATCACACCACGCACTCCACTCTATAACCGGGACATGTAGTAGATTAACGTTAACGGAATCTTAATACTTAATGCCTACTAGGCGCTACAGACTACGCCCGTTCTTGACTACATTACCCACCTTACCCCGCCTAACAGATGCCTAGCTGGGGGCGACCTCAACGCTAAACATAACATGTTCGAACCTAGTGTCACGACTACACATGGCGGCGCCGAACTGGCCCAATAGGCCACAAACAGCGGCATGGACTACATCAGAGAGCCCGGGGTCCCCACCCACCGTGCGGGACACGTCATAGACCTCTCCTTCTGCAACATCCCCTTCGCTACCATAGCAGTACGAGCGGACATAAACTGCGGCTCAGACTACAACACGCTAGTTACCACGATACCCGGCAGGGGATAAGAGCCGCTCGACCAGTTCTAATATAGAATCCCCACTACGAAGCTCCCGCTATTTATCAACGCTGTCGCTAATAGGATAAAGGGCACCCCTAGCTTAAACGGGCCACAGACTCGCGAGCACGTTGACAGGCGCGTTACTACCCTAGAAGAAGTCCTTATAAACGCCCTAGAGACAGTAGGCAGGAAGAAAAGAGGGACAGGCTATTCGGCGCCGTGGTGGACAAACGCCTGCAAACAAGCTTACCGGGCACACTTAAACTCGCTAGACAGCCACACCGGGCGGGGCCCCTCCAAGGAGACGCGCACCTTCTTAGCAATAGTCTACAAAGTAAAGAAGGAATACTAGCAACACACTATAGATAACGCGGCAAACGACTAAGAACTTTTCTAAATTATTAACTGGCACAAGCTAGAACCTACTAGGACCCAGGCGCCAATGGTCTTTAGAGGCGTAGAGGCAACTAAGGACAAGGACAAGGCTGAGATGCTTCGACAAGCACTACTTTACAGATTTACGCCAGAGGACGACCTGCCAGAACCGCCCTCCCTACAAGAGAACCCCACAATCCCTTAGGACATATACCTGTCTATTAAAGAGACGGAGCGCTGCGTGATTGGGGTCTCTAGCACCTCACTAGGCGCAAACGGTATAACCGTCCGGCTACTCACAGCATGCTGGAACCACATTAGACAGTACGTCTGCGACATCTACCGCGACCTACTTAAGCTTAATCACTACCCCGCCGCCTGGAAGGACGGAGAGATCGTGTTTATTAGGAAGCATGGCAAGAAGGACTACACGGTTCCAGGCTCTATGAGACCCCTCGCCATGCTACTCTGCCTCGGCAAGGGATTCAAAAGGATTATCGCCCGGCGCATAGCCCACTTAGCTGTGCTGCATGGCGTACTAAGCCCCCAATATGGAGGGGCTCTGCCAAAAAGGTCAGCCATGGATTTAATTGCCGCCTTCACCCACGACGTGGAACTGGCCTTCAGCAAAGGCCAGCACGTCACTATGGTTACTATAGACGTGCTTGGGGCCTTTAACGCCCTCCTCGTCAACCGCCTGCTACACCGAATAAAAGGACAAGACTGGCACCAAAAAGTGCTCGTGCACACGCGCAACATTCTTACGAACCGACACATACTTGTCCGCCACGGCCAACACCGATCCGGCCGCCACCCAGTGGCCTGCGGCACCCCACAGGGCTCGCCCCTCTCACCGGTTATCTATATGCTGTACCTGGCGGAACTTCTCCTCCAGGACACCACGCTGCGATTTGGATATGCTAACGACATTTGCCTATACAGAGCCACTCACAGCCTGGACTACAACGTTGAACAAATCGCGGAAGACGTCCGCAACATTATTAAATATAGCGCGGATAATAAGATCGCTTTCTCACCAGATAAGCTCGAAATAATACATCTCACACGGCAGAAAGGAGACTACGCGCCTCCCTGTATCGTTGACGAGAACCTCACCATACACCCCATTCTCCCCAGGAGTGGGAACGGGGCCCTGCGCTGGCTAGGCGTATGGTTTGACAGGAAGCTAACCTTCAAGGCCCACGTCGCGACTCGCGCCGCCAAGACAAGGGTTGTCGCACACCACATCCGCAGCTTGGCTCAGATCAAACACGGCCCCCCACCGGGGTCCCTCCGCAAGGCGGTGATCGCCTGCGTCCTCCCACGGCTCCTTTACGGTGCGGAAGCCTGGTACGGAGGCAGAACCAAGCCCTCCAGAATCATGTGCCAATTAAGAAGCGCTAAGGTAAGCACCCAACTAGGCTGGCACATTAACGCACTCGACAAAGTCCTTAAGCAGGCATGCAGAGCCATCGCGCCGGCCTATTAGACCACACCCACTACCGCCGTCTTCCAGGACGCAGGACTCCCCTTAGCGGCAGTAGCACTCGAGACATGCAAGTTTCGCTTTATAGCACACCTGCTGACAGTCAACGATAAACACCCGCTAACTGCTAGGACCCTCCTGCCTATAGTTAGAAGAGGCCGAGGCGTAGGCCTCCTATAAAGAGCCCGCTTAAAGGTACAACAACTCGCACAGATCTTCGACCCGGTACCTCGACCAGATTTCCGCGCCCCCCACTACTCCCCCGGGAGCCGCACCGACCCCACAGACCGGGCAGCCAAGAAGGACGCCGCCCGTCTCTTTAAGGAGTGGTAGGCTCTCCTCCCACCAACCGCTATTACCGTCTTCTCAGACGGCTCCGAACAATGGATTGACGGCGTCAAACACGTCACGTACGGCTACGCTGTATACGAAGGACAGGCCCTTATCCTACAGGGCAACGGCTCCCTTAACCCTAGGTCCTACGTTTTTGACGCCGAAGCTGTTGGCGCTTGGCGGGGACTCGCCCACACGCTTATTACGCCTACCTACTGGCTAAGACGCATATACATGTGTATTAATAGCACTTCTGTTATATGGTGCATAAGAGGCAACCCGTCCCCCTCTTCGTAATGGGCGTTCGTCAGGTGCCAGGAGACAATGGAGAACCTGGACATCACTATTCAGTGGGCCCTAGGTCACTGCGAAATAGAAGGGAATAAATTGGCAGACCAGCTAGCCGACGACGCGGCAAAGTCTCCCCGACCTCTATACGGCATGGCAGCTAAGCCTATAGTCTTAGGCCTTAATTCAGACGTACGCGCCCACACGAGGAGCGCTGAGATGGACTGGTGGCGCGCCCGCTTACCCAAGTTATCTAAATGGTACATGTAGTGGGACCTTACTTACCGCCCCACAAAACAGCTAAAGGAGCTTACCCTCCAACGTCCAACGCTTGCTAAGCTCCTGTCCATGCGCACCCGCCACGGACACTACGCCTGGTACCATAAGAAATTCAGGCATGAAGACGCCGTCACGAAATGCCCCTGCGGCGCAGACCTAGCGCCTGACCACATCGTACACTGCCCACGATCAGTTCGAAAGTTTGGTTACTGGCCAAAGCGGCCAGCGTGCCCCCCTAACACCACCAGGGAAGGCGTGGAATACCTGAAGGCACTAGAGCTAAATGATTTCTAACTTCTACTTGAGCTCACAAAAGATTAAGCTGCTCCTACTCTACTCTTATTATTAGACTACATGTATAATAGATAAACCCAGACACCTTAGCCTATAGGCAAGAAGACAAGGATTTAGCCCCCGCACGGAGGGGGGCGGACTCTCACGAGCCGCTACAAGAGACAGCAATAGCTTTATAGCAAGAAACGCCTTCACTACTTTGGCTGGCCCCAAAGCAGCTGCTCGGCGCGTCCCCATGCCCCATGGGAGGCTTGAACTTTACGTTCCTGGACGATAATTAATACTACTACTACTACTATTAGCTCCTCTAGCTAGGGTAGTTGGTCTACTGCAACATCTAGATTAACGTATTTTTAGAGTTAGTTCTTTTGTGCCGTATTCTTATAGATAAATAGCTATTTATGCTAATCCTCTAATTAGCTAAGGACAATCGTCACCTAAGTGACTATTAGGTCTAACTTGGTTATTATCGTGCTCGTAGGTGCTCTACTCTATGTGTAAGTATGTAATAAGTTAGGTGAGTGAGATCCCGTCGCAATCTGGGCTTATAACTATAGCGGTTGTTGCTACAAAGCGAAAGTTGGGAAAAACACTAATTTGATTATATGTGTGTAGTAGCTAAGATATATACTGCTAGGTAGGCTAGGCAGTAGTAAATAAGTGTAGGCAGCAATAAGCTAGCATAGGCAACAATAAACAATCCAAATACCGTTACAGATTATAAAGTAGCTATTTATTAAGTGTAACTGTCGCGTCTCCCGCTCTACAGTCTAGTAATACTTAAAGAAGAAGAAGTAGAGCGAGAATACGCTACGGCCCTTCTCTATTAACTAAAATAAGGACCTAAGGTAAGGGTATCGCGTCTAAATAAGCTAGTATACGCAGGTGGATCTCTACTTTATTAATAAGGTAATCTTTAATAAGAAGAATAGCTAGAGACATAAGGCGTACACTCTTGTAAGCGCTAACTATTAATATAGTTAGGACATCTAGCGTGGCGATACCTAGGCAATTTTCCTAGCTTATACTTTACAGCACGGGTATTTGCCTTGCACTAGCATTAAGGAGGGTTACTATAATTATAAATAGTTTTTAAAATAGATTAAGACGTAGCTAATATCTATACTACGCGCCTTCTATAGCGGCAAGCTAATAGTAATTATCCTTAATAATATATTAATACACACGAATAATAACGTGTAGGTAATTATTAAGCGCGCTAGGTATCTGCTCTAGTACCTACTACTATACTTCCTAGACTATAACCCTATCGAGCTTATATTTGCGGTGTTAAAGGCCTAGATCCGCCAGAATGTTATAAGGGTTCTACGTACCTAAGCCTAGTCTAGATTAGGGGAGGATAGGTTAAGGGAGAAGTGCCTTACTAATATTTAGTAGTTAAAAGCTAAAGATAGCTATAAGGTAGGTTTTAAAAATAATCTAATTTTATTATAAACTATAAAATAACTAACTAGGAGCTTTATTAATGTATTATAGAAGATATACTTGTAGTATATTAAGTTAACTATAAGGAGTAGGAGTGTCAGATTTAATAGTGTTCTGTCACTTTAAGATAATGCGATAATGAGAGTTAATGGATGTAATAATTAATTGTGGAAACCGTGGATGTGCGCAAGGTGTCTATCTAGCAATATTTCACGCTTGCACTACATAGGATAGTGTAGGGGCAATAGTGCGCCAGCCTCCCTTCTTTATCCTATCGCACTCTGGGCGATAGTTTAGGTAAGGAGACAGTAGATGGGTCGCACTCATACTGTAGGCAACAGTATAACTTACTATAATTTATAGTAGGTTGTCTAATCTAACACACCCCCTTAGCTTAGGCTTATCCTTAAGCTAGACATAAGTTGCTTGCTAATTACACTTTTGCTTATAATCTAAAAGTTTCTATTCTTTGTTCCAGTTCGTGCAGGTTAACCTCTTAATTAGTAATCTTTCCTGCGACGTCCTCAAGTCCTAGTTTATCTAGAGACTTGGTCTATTTACTGGCTAGCAGAGCCTTTATAAGACTATCTACTACCATTTCTTCTAATTATTAATACTAGACTTTAATAGCTCCGCGTACCACTTCTTGTCGAAGCTAATAATTATAGATGTCAACATGCCTTAACTATGTCTGTAGCTTAGCAATTTCTTTAGTAACAAGTTAAATAGTCTGTTGATTATCGCAATTAATCGTGATTGTTAATAGTAAGAGCTTAATCTTAAGCTTAGTAATTAGCCATGCTGTGAAGATAGCTTCTTTAGCAACTTGTAATAGGGCTAGTAGCTTAGCTTTAGTTGTTAATATGGTAACTGTGTTCTGTTTGTTTGCTTTTCAGGCGATAAGTCCACTAAATAGCTTAATAATGTATCCTTAAGAGCTCTTGCGGTTAAGGGTGTTGTCTATAAATAATGCGTCGCTCGCGACTTCGTAGGTGTCTACTCTTCTAAAGCGTAGTACTAATGTTTATATAAAGGATAGGTATAGCAGCACGCGGTTGGCGGCGTTGTGATATTCGTTGCTTGGATTAGCAAGGAATCGCGACAACTAGGAGCTTGCGAAAGCGATGTCCAGGCGCGTGGTTACGATAGTATAGAGGATTAATCCTATCTTTCGCTAGTATTAATTAATCTTTGCCTTTGAGGCGAGTCCTTCTTAGGGGAGTAGCTTAATTACTATTATTAGGGTATCGTGCCGTATATCGCGTTGGTCGACTAGGCGATTAATCTTGTCCACGTAGGACGCTTAAGATAGCTAGAGTAGTCTGCGGGGACGGTTTCTAATAATTTTAACTCTTAGAAACTACTATAGGTCTTTTCTACTAGTAAGGGAGAATTTTAAACTTAACTATTTTATTACTACGTTAGTAGTGTGCTTCTAATCCTTTGCGTAGGCGATAATAAGGTCGTCTACATAAAAAAAGATAATAATTCTGTCTTTAATTATACAGCATGGCTCGTGTGGGACGGCGGTAAAGCCGAGGTCTTAGAGCACTCGGGTGAACTCTTATTACTATAGTAATAGAGAGATTCGCAGACCATACAGCGCCTTATGTAGCTGTAGGATGGTGCCAGATTGGGTGTATCCTTGTGGCATTCTTATATAGATTTTTCTGTCCAACTTTGCGTGGACGAAAGCGTTGGTGACGTCGTATTAACTAAGCTCTAGATTAAAGCGAGCTGCTATAGTTATAAGTAAGCAAAAGAATTATCCTGCGAGTGTAGTAGCGTAGGTATCTTAAGTAGTAAGGTGTTATTATTAATCTCCACGCACTACTAGTCTAGCCTTACACTTTTAAAAGCGGTGGTGTTTATTAAGCTTATAGGTGTAGACCTATATATAGTTAAGGATTTAATAGCCTGCTAATCGCGCTTAGGCGACAGGTACCTCGCTCTATAACTTTATCTCTTTATAGCTTTATAAGTATAATTGCTCGGCATCCTTCCACATCTCAAATAGTGGGTAATCTTTTATTCTTGTTCTGCAAGATAGAGGTTCTAGTAGAGAGCTTTAGTATAGCTTCTTGCCTGCTTCGAGCATGCGTCTAAATTACGCTTTATCAAGTGGCTTACCTTTGCGTATTCCTGCACTTCCTACTTTAGTGCCTGCTAGGAAAGCGGCTGCCTATAGCATAGCGAGTTAATGTTTTAACTATGATTACACTATGGGTGATAGTTTACTATAAAGTTTAGTGTAATTGCTAGCTATTAATTGTGCGAGTAGTGCGATAGGTAGTAGTGTCGCTAGTAGTAATAAGTAGATATAGTTAACTTTCCTCCCTTAATTATACTCTAGAGTGTCGTTATCCTCTCGGGAGTCTGTTATTGGCTTATCCTTGTAGAAAGACTCTGTGTGTTGTTGTTCTGGCGGTGAGGGCGATAGCTCTACTAATCAGGTCTATGCTGCGATCTCTTCATAAGTGCTATGCATAAGGTTGTCTATTAGGTCTTTTATCTTACCTAAGAACACTAATTATTTATTAAAAATAACGTCGCAAGTACTAATAACCTTTACGAGGGAGGGGATCTATATCCTCTAGATATTTGTTAATTAATAGCCCACTAGGTAGCCAATCTATGCTTTTAGATCAAGCCTTTAGAGCTTGCTCTTGCCGCGTTTTGTGTCGTTAGTCATAGTAAAGGCTTTACAGCCGTAGGCCCTGAGGTGAGCCTGATTAGGTTTCTTTAGCTGGGTGACAATGCTGTTCTAGAAGGCTACTATTATAAGGAACACTTCGTGTAGTGATCGCTATTAGTTAGCGTAGTTTAGTGTTTAATTGTAGAGGTATACGGCCGCTTGTGTAATTTCTAGTTATAGTGTCTAGGGAAGGTTAGCGTCTAGTCGCATCGCACGACTTTTCTCCTTAATTACACCCCCTAAGCGTTTAGCGCCTTTATTCTGCGCTTAGGTGTTAGGTGCTAAAGGCTCGATGATAATACCTTCGCTAATACACCACTTATTAACGTCTTATTTAACTAAGAAGATCTCATTATTAGACTCTATTACTTTAATTATAATCTTAAACTATACTTTTATAAATAGTGCGAATTCCTTTAGTAGCTTAATAATTATCCGCGTTGGTCTATTGTCCTTAAAGTAGAAATCCTAAGCCATGCCTGAGAATCTGTTAATAATAAGCATCTAGCTTTTCTCGCTGGTGGAGCTTTCTTGCTTAAAGTCGTAGAAGTTAATAGTAATTCTTTCACTAGGGCCGTTGTTACTCTATCTAGCCTATCTTTGTATTTGTCGCTTAAGTTTCGATCGTCCACAAGCATCGCATTAGACCGTGGTAGGTCCTTTAAGGCGCACCCCCTTAGAGTAATTTATAGTGTGTTCGAGCGCCTGAGGTCCTGGGTGGCCTAATTATTTGTGCTAGGTAATTATATCTACCTTCTAAGCTTGCCTTTTGGTGCGCGAGTTAGTCTTGTGTGTAGTATAAGTTATACTCTTTATCGTAGTGTAGCTTGTTAATATTCTAAACTCTAGTACCTATTAATTATGTATTTCCTAGAGTTCTGCGAGGACTGTGTTATCTTTTTACTTAATTATTATTAGTTCTGCCTGCGTATCCCACTAGAGGCCTTGCCTCTAAAGTAATTAGAAAGATACTAGATTGCATAGCAGTTTAGGATAGTAGGCGACGTTGTTAAGCCTTAGTGTCCGATTCCCTTATCCGCTTCTGACGTGTAGATGGACGCTCCCATATCCCTTTATCCATACTCGTGATGAACCCGCCCATATAAAGTCTCCTGGCGATGGTGGCTGCATTGAGATAAACCGATTGATATTGTTAAAGATATGGCAGGTGGTGCCTGAATCGAGGATCGCTGAGTAGCGCAGTGGGTACGTGTTTGGGTCTGAGTGGTAGGATGCGGCATTGAAGCTCGCTAGGAGATTAGTGATTTTCCGTCCATCTAGTTATTTATTGTTAGCCTTAGTAATTCGAGTTGGGGTAGGAGTGTGCGAGCGTTTAATAGTCAGTGTACAAGACTTCTGTCTCTTTTCACCCCTTATACTTAACTAGAGATCTGGATTATGTTCTAGCCAGAACTTAATAAGCTTTACTATTATAGGGTTTGGTCTGAACTAAGCAGGCTGCTTATTAGGATATACATAGAAATATTCCTTTAGATTATGGCGTTGTTTACAAGCAGGGCACTTAGGGTTTAATCCACCTTTACTACTAACTACCATTAGCTTATTATCTATATTTATAGACTGCTTGAATTTGGTGCGTACACTATTATTTTGTTATTTTATAGCCTAAGATCTTCCCTGGTTTAATAATGCTGCTTTGTCTACAAGAGAGGCGTCCCTGTCTGTGGTCTAAGTAGGTTTACCACTGTTAGCGAGAGATAAACCTACAGCAGCAAAGGCGCCCCTTTATTTACCCTTAACCAGGTGCTAGAGATTTATATAGTCTCGGAAGAGTTTTATTATATATTTGCGAGTGATCACTAGGTCCTGTTTTCCTTATTAACTAAAGGTTGTCACCTATTATAACGTAATATGGTTAACGGCTCTTATAAAGTCTACTTTAACAGAGGCTAATGTTGCTAGCTCCGAAACGTTTGCTAATTCTGCTTTGGTCACTACTTAATCGTATTCGGCGAGCCACGTGGCCCATTGGGTCGAGCTCCTTATTGGTTTAAGAGCATTCAGATATCGCGCTCGGGCGCGTTTGTATTCGTCTTCGAGATCTACGCCGACGGTGAGCGTTAGATTGTTAATCTATTTCTTAATTAATTTATTAGGTAGACAACATGTCTTCTGTAGATAAGCTAAGACAGTTAATTGTATAAAGGTAATAATCTTGTCGAGATCTGCCTTCTTGTCTTGGTATAATTAATTAAGCAGCTTGTATACTTCTAGCCATGATTTATAGTAGTTGCTGTCTTCTTTAAACGACTTTCCTCTTGCTACTAATAGTTGTAAGGGTAGTGTTAGTTCCTTATCTAAGTGCGCTGCTATAAAGGCAGTGCTTAGTTAATATTTTTTAATTATTAGTGCTGTAGGCAGCATAGGTTGTAGAATTAGTTTAACTATTAATGCTAGATTAATAATTCTCTAGACATTAAGAACATAACACCTTAATTTCAGTTATTACAGCCAGGGCGTATAGTTGGTGTAGTTGGTCAGGATCACTGTAGGATCTCTAAGGGTCGATAGGGCCATTGCGATTGGCTTAAGGTAGTGTTAGTTAAGGCAGTGAGACTCTTAATTGTTAGATTTAATAGTGTTCTGTTACTTTAAGATAATGCGATAATAAGAGTTGATAGATGTAATAATTAATTATGGAAACCGTGGATGTGCGCAAGGTGTCTATCTAGCGATGTTTTACGCTTACACTATATAGGATAGTGCAGGGGCAATAGTGCGCCAGCCTCCCTTCTTTATCCTATCGCACTCTGGGCGATAGTTTAGGTAAGGAGACAGTAGATGGGTCGCACTCATACTATAGGCAACAGTATAACTTACTGTAATTCATAGTAGGTTGTCTAATCTGACAAGGAGAATATAGAAAAATTATTACACTATATACTATTTATCCTAGTCCTTGCTATCCTCTAAATTGCTATTATAGTCTTACTAAGCCTTTATAGTCTCTTAGTGTATCGGCGCAGGTTACTTAAAGGATTAATATTAGCGTATCTCTTAGCAGAGGTATATAGGAGTGCATGTATAAGAAAGTAGTCTTAAATAAATTAAGTGCCTATAGGCCTAGTACGAAAGGATATAGAAAAGGTACTAAACTATAAAGGCCTTAAGCTCCTCTAAATATACCTCTTCCTAGATGGCTAGCTAGCACATATCTGCCATAGGTTAACCGTCGATCTAATAGATCTAAAATAGGTCTGAATCGGATCCGTAGTTCCCCATCGGTCTGATAGATCCGAAATTGGTCCGATACGGATGAGTGTCGGTTCTTGGATGATCTCGAATCCTTGTCTTGACTGACCAAGGATTCTCGTGTCGACGAGCGATTGTTCCTGTTACACTTAGACTTTCGTAGTCCCTTAGACTTCTATAGTCCCATAGACTTTTGTAGTCCCTTAGACTTTTATAGCCCCTTAGACTTCTCGCTTAGGTAGGACTATATTACGTAACTACTAATCTAAGCTACCCCGCGTCTTTATATGTTTTTATAATTTAATTATTTTACTAATAATTACTGCTTTAGCGTAATTATCTAGTCTCCTTATTTTTATAAGGTTTATAATCGTAATACTATCCCCCTTTTTAAAATTATTATCTTAATACCTTACTTTTTTACCTTACTATATTATTAGTATATAATTATTAGTTTATATAAAAGTGCGTATTCCCGCGTTTTAAGGCAGGTTATAGCCTCCTTTTAATTTTCCTTACTTTACTAATTATGCTAAAAGCTTCTTATTTGTCTATTACCACTCGTCCTGCCCGCGCGGAGAAGGTAAAATCTTAAGGTCTAGAAATAATATCTAGTTATAAGCGCTACTAGTAAATAAAGTTACGCTACTTCGTAGACGCTGCTTCTAGGGAGTGTGCTAGTTATATTTCTATTTATACTCTATGTAGCCTGTGGGTTCCTGAGAAAGACTAGGAGCGTGTTTAGAGGGAGAAGCGTAAGAAGCGTCTAGAGCTTCTTCGTACGAAAGAGTTAGCTACTCGCCTTAAGCGTGAGCTAGCTAAAGTGGAGGAGAAAGAGCATGATTATGCTTATCGCGATCTACGTGTTGCTAATACAATAAAAGCTTTAGAGCAGCAAAAAGAGGATCTAAAAGGTATAGCTACTATTAATACTCGCGAACCGTCGCGACTCGCACCTCTAGGGGCTAACTTAAGCTAGTTATAGGCTAAGCCTTTTTTACTTAATTTTAATTTTTCTTTATCCTTTAATTTTTCTTCTTTTCTAGATTTGCTATTTAGCCTTAGCAGAACTAGTTTTCCTTTATTTTAAAATAGAAGTCCTACTATGCCTCTTTATAGTTCATAAGATTTTTTTTTAGTTTTTAAATATTATATTATTTAGGCTATTCCTTTTATTTTACTAAATATTTTTACTAACCCTAGATTATCCTTAAGTCTTTAATTTTTTTAACCTTATCCTTATTATTTTTTAGGTCTAACTAGATCTTAACTAGAGTATTTAGTAGTACTAGTTTTAATAATAATTTATAAAATATTAGATATATCTTCGTACTTATTCCTAAAAGTAGTTTAGTAATAACAGGTCCCTTAGTTTCTTATACTTTAAAAGGGCCTACTTAGAGGTAATTTAGTTTTTTACTAGGTTATTTTATCCTTAAATTTTTTATAATAAATTTTTTTTCTTTTTAAGGATTAGTCTTTTAATTCTTTACTTATTTGCGTTTCTAAATACTATAAGAGCTTTTTAGGCAATTTATTACTTTAGAACTTCGTAAAGTTCTTTTATTTTTTAAGCCTTATTTTAAGCTCTTATAGAAATGCTTTCTATATCTTATAGATCTTAATAAGTAACTAGCTTATATCTATAGTTAGTGTAGTGTAGGGAGTATCGCGTTGTCCCCGACCTTATGCTATTATATGCTAGCTAGGCTATTAGTAGTAATTCTACCCAATTATCCTGCTATTTATTAATATAGAATTATAGGTACTATTCTAGGGTCTAATTTGTGCGCTCCGTTTATCCGTATGTCTAAGGATAAAAACTTGTTAAGAGTTTCTTATTAACGCCTAGGGCTACTATAAATATATCTTAGTATTTTAACCTAAAAAGCTTGTCTCTATTAGTAATAATTCTTTTAGTAGTCTATATTCTGCGAATACTATATTATTTACTTTATAGGCTAGTTCCTTTGCTATTATAGATTCTTTTATAGGCCTGAACTTAGCTGTCTTAGTTAAGCGGTCTACTATTATTATAATAGTGTTATATATTTGTTTCGTTCCTGGCTATAGCAATCTTAGAAGCTTTACTATAAAGTCTATTATTATACTTTATTATAGTTATTTAGCTACTTATAGTAGTTATAGTAGTCTATAAGGCTTATATCTCTTTAGCTTATTTTTATGGCATGCTAAATAGTTACTTATAACCTTAGTTACCGCCTATTTAAGTTTAGGAATAGTATATTTATTCGTGATTTAACGTGTTATCTCTTTAATATTTAGGTGTCCTTATTCTCTAAGCTTGTATAGTCTTTGGAGGGGTAGTCACGTATTTAGTAGTCCTAGGAGTAGTTAAAAGATATAATATACCCTATTATAATAAGAAAATACTGTTATAAATAGGACTCGCAGACAGGACCTAATTATAAGAATATAGTAATAGTTAGCTACGCCTAGAAACGGCCCTAGTATAAGTTAATATTAAAGGCTTAAAAAGCTAACATGTCTTCACCATTGCTAAAATAGGAGACATAGAAGCTATTATTGACTATAAGTAGCTTAAGTAGCATAATTTAGAAATGGATTAGCTTACTAGGATAATCCTACCTAGGAAACCACCCGTGACGGCTCTAGTAGAGCCACGGTAGAAGGGAACCCATCAGGAACCTTAGGCAAGAAAGGAAAATAATATTTATAATATAAAACATATTAGTTTATAAGATAAATAGGAACTTATAATAACACCTAGAATAAGTGTGCTATCTATAGATATAATTAGCTAAGATAATAAAAACCCTAGTTTATTAGTAAAGTAATAAGAATTTATAGACTTATTTAAGGAACACGACGAGATAGTCTTACCTAAACACTAAAACTAAGATTATAAGATACTACTAGTAAAAGGAGCTAAGTTATGGCTAAAACACCTATAGTCCCTTATATGAAACTAAGAAAGAGAGTTAAAGGAACTATTAAAAAAGAATCTCTATTCTAGGAAATAGTAGCCTAGTTAGAGTCCTGCGGCATCTCTAATACTCTTTATACTAAAAATAAATAATAGGTTATAGCTTTATATAAATTATAAATAGCTAAACGCCCTAATAGTTAAAATCTAATACCTATTATCCCTAATTATAGAGCTTATAGACTAACTCTGTAGAGCTAAGTGGTTTATAAAGTTTAATATTTAGGATAGATTCTATTAGATATAAATAGTAAGGGGATACGAATGGAAAACCGCCTTTTGCACTTAATATAGTCTTTTTAAGTATATAGTTATACTAATAGGGTTGATAAACGCTCTAGCGACCTTTTAAGAACTTATAAACTAAGTTTTATATAAATACTTAGATATATTCTGCACAGCATATCTAGATAATATATTAATTTATTTAAACGGTTCCTTAAAGGAACATAAAGAGCACGTTTAAAAGGTACTTAAGAAATTATAAGAGTATAGATTGTTCCTCTACTTTAAGAAGTATAAGTTCTACGTTATAGACGCGGAATACTTAGGATTTGTAATATCCCAGGAAGGTGTTATGTTATGGGGCGCTCTCGCTTGGTTCGATCTAGGTTAGGATAGTAAGGTAATAAGGTACCTTATAAATTATTTAGTAGTATATGTTAATGCGATACTTAGCGCGTAGCTAGATAATTTAATCTTATAATAAATAAGATAACTACTAATTTATATAGGAGAACGTACTTGCATAAAAGATATATAAGTTAACTATAAGGAGCGTGTAAAGGAAACTATCTTATATATATATGTATACCTAGCTTGCTTAGTTACTTAGTACTACTAATTAACTAAATAGTTACGTATCTTGCCCGCTTAGTTATTTAGTCCTACTAATTAACTAAGTAGTTACGTAACTCTAAGGCTAGCTCCTTAGCGTACTTATTAATTTATTTTTTAGCTACCTATTCTTATAAGCGCCTATCCCTTATTATCTTACTTAGTTTATAATACTATCCCCCCCTTCTTAGTCTTCGTCTGCGAAGAATTATACCTAATAACTAAATAACTAGTACTTATTAATATCGCGAACTTATCTCTACTATTAAGGTATATAAAAGTATTATAGTATTAAAGTGTTCTAATTATAAGACCTACTTGCAGGTCTATAAGGTATTAATTTATTTAAAAAAGTATGGTAAATGCCTAAAGAGGGCCCCAAGTATAATATAGCTATTACTTATAATAAATTTTTTTATTTAATTATTAAAAAGTAAAAACTAGATGCGTAAATCCTAAAGGCGTAAAAAGAGTAGAATATAGCATTTAAAGTTATACGCGTAGCACACGCGAAAAAGAAGTACCTAGCTAAATAGTTAGTATTAAATATAAAGTATACTAAAGAGGTAATTACTATTAAAAGCGCTACCTTAAAGAAATTAGAGAAAGACCCGCCTTAGCCTTCCTAGCCTAACGGCCTGGCTAAGCTAACCCTAACTATCTAGTTAGTTATGGAGGAGCTCCCTCTTAACTTCTAGGATAACCCGCCGTCCCTAGCGTCCTAGACTCTCTTGGGGCGCGGGACGTCAGGATGTTCCCTATAGAACCTGTTTAGGGCAGCTTTATAGTTAATAAGATTCCTTACTAGTTCCTACGTATTATAGCTCTCTAGCTATCCTTTCTATTTTGCTAGGTAGTTATGCTAACGTCTAATTTTTTATAAATTCTTAATTACTTTAACCTTATATTATTTATCGTCGAGTTTTAAATGCAATTTTAATTTAGCGTTTAATAGTACTAGTTCTAATAATAACTTATAAAAAACTAGGTATATGCGCGTATCTATAAGTAACTATAGTTTAAAATTAACTAGGTTTCTAACTTTTTAAATTTTAAATAGTCCTTTTTAAAGATTATCTAATTTTTTACTTAGCTATGTTATCTTAAAATTTTTCCATTAGAGGAGGACTCTATCCCCCTTTTTAAAAGTTAGTCCCTTAATCTTTTTTTTTCTATTTTACTATTTACTTATTATATTACATAATATTTCTGCGTAATGCCTCGTGTAGGTCTTATATAAGTTTTGCTTTATTAGCTACGTCCTTTATAACGCTTTTAATGTCTAACGGATTCTAGTGAGTTGTTAGCTCACATCCGTAATTGGCGTAGTATGGGGAGTACCTTATAGTCGCCGATTTTACACTAATATTTGCTAGCTAGGCTATTAGTAATAGCTTAACCTAATTATCCTATAGCTTATTTATATATAATTAGAGGTACTATTCTAATACCTAATTTATTTTCTCGGTTTAGCTATCTGTTTTAGGGTGGAAGCTTATTATACGCTTATTTTTAATTCCTAATGTAGCTATAAACGTAGTCTAATACAATAATATAAATATCTTAGCCCTGTTTATAATAAACCTATCTAGTTATCTAACCTGCGATATTAGCTCTTGTTGTAGTATATAAGCCAATTCTTTTATTAATATAGCTTCTCTAATTAGCACGATCCTTAACTCCTTATTTACTTAATAGACTATAACTAAGATAGAGTTATAAAGTTCCTTATTCTTTAGTGCTAATAATGCTAGTAACTTTATAATAAAGTTTATAGTTATACTTAACTATAGTCTTGGGGATAGTTATAATAGCTATAAGAGGCTATAGGGCTTATATCTCTTAGGTTTATTTTTATAATAGGCTAAATAGTTGCCTAGGATCTTCTATACCGCCTAACGTAGCTTAGGGATAGCATATTCGTTCGTAATCTAACACGTTATTTTAGTAGTTTTTTAGTATCCCTAGTCCTTATTTTTATATAACTTTTTAATTAATAGTAGAGCCACTTGCTCGCTAATCTAAATATAGTTTTAATAGTTTTATACTATTAATTTTATAGCTTTATAAAGATTATATACTTAATAGTCTTTATTTATAAGCCTCCTGTAATCCTGTATTCTATCTATAGCTAGTCTATAATAGGTAAAGTCTACGCGTCGAACCTCTTGTGCTGGCGTAAGCTATGTTTTATTATAGCGAAGGGTCCTGTCCTTTATATAGGTTAAAATTGTAATATAGTTACCTCTATTATCTTCTTTTATTAGGTTTAATTATCTACTTAGCGCATTTGCCGCAGCGTTTATATTTCTTAATAAGTGTATAATGTATAAGTTAAACTATACTATCTATTTAAACTACCTAGCCTATTATTAATTAAGCTTCTTAGTCGTCGTGAAGCGCGTAGGATTAAGGTATTAAAAAATACTTTTATTTAGTGCTTAGCTCCCTTAAGCTACGCTTCCTATTACTTAAAGTAATTAATAATTATTAGTAATTCCTTATGATAGATCTTATAGTTAAGCTCTACTCCTAAAACCTTTCTTATATAATAAAAAACTAGTCTCTATTTCTTATTATTATATTCTTATATTAGTACGGCTCCCAGCATATAATCTAACGCGTTCGTGTAGATATAATGTTGCCATTTTAGGTTATATATTTATAGTAGGGGTGCCATTAGAAATAGGCGCTTTAGCTATTTAAAAGCATTTTCCTTTACCTTTTATAGAGGTCGCTATTTTCCTATCTTCGTGAGTTTTATTAGCTAAGCGGTAACCTTAGAGTAGTTCCTAATACACTTACGATAGAAGTGAGTAAAGTCTAAAAAGGACTAGATATCCTTTATTAATTTTAGTAGTAACTATTCTTCTATTATTATAATTTTCTTTAGGTCTATTTTAACGCCCTTTTAGGATATTATAAATCCTAGATATTCTGTCTTAGTAACGTGGAATTTATATTTCTTAGTGTGTAAAAGTAGTTAATACTCTTATAACTTTTATAATATCTTATAGATATGTTCCTTTTGTTCTTTTAAAATTCTGCTTAAATATACTAGTATATTATCGAGGTATACCGTGCAGAATATGTCTAAGTATTTATATAATACTTAATTTATGAGTTTTGAAAAGGTTGCTACGGCGTTTATTAGTCTTATTAGTATAATTATATACTTAAAGAGGCCATATCGCGTGCGAAAAGCTATTTTTTACTTATAACCCTTTATAATTTAAATCCTATAGAATTTATCTTAGACGTTAAATTTCGTAAACCACTTAGCTACTTAGAGTCGATCTATAAGCTTTATTATAAATAGTAATAAGTAGTAGTTTTTTATATTTATAGCGTTTAGCTATCTATAATTTATATAAAGTTGCAGCCTGCCGTCCTTTTTACGAATAAAGAGTATAGGGAAGGCTATAGAACTCTAACTAGGCTGCTATTTCTCTAAGCGTAGGCTCTTTTATATTAGCTCTTTTAACGTTTTTTCTTATTTATAGGTAAGGGGCCTTAGGCGCTTTAGCTATAACTTATCTTCCTTTACTAGTAGTATCTCGTAATCCTACCTTTTGTGTTTAGGTAAGAGTGTCTTGTTATATTTCTTAAATAGGTCTATAAATTCCTTATATTCTTCTAGTAGATCTAGGTTATTAGGAACTATTTTAGCTTTCTAGACCTATATATAGTGCACCTATCTTAGGTACTACTTTAAAATCCTGGCTATCTTGTAAACTAATATTTTTTATATTATAAATAGTTAGTTCTCCTTTCTTACTTAAGGTTCCTAGAGAGTTTCCCTTCCGCTAAGGCTTATTTAAGTTATTAATAATAGATTCTGAGAAAGGATTATTTATTTAATTTAGTTTATTTATATATTATATTACTCTAGCTATTTATATCTAATAATAGCTTTAATATCTCCTATCTCCGCGATAGTGAAGACGCGTTAGCTCTCTAGACCTTCTATATTAACTTATACTAGCGCCGTTTCGAGGTGTAGCTAGTCATTACTATATTCTTATAATTAAGTCCTATCCGTGAGTCATATTTATAGTAGTATTCTCCTATTATAATATGGTATATTATACCTCTTAACTACCTATAAGGCGATTAAACACGCATTTACCCTTAGGTTAATAAGTGCTATAACACGATATCCGTGTACTATAATATTCTTAATTAAGCGTTTCTTAACTTAGTAAGTTTTTACTTAATAAGCTATAATAATTATACTATTACTAGTATAGCTTATTGCCTAGTAATAATCTTGTTTTTTTAATTTTCTAACTAACTTTCTAGGGCTTCTTAAATCTAATTCTTAACCTATATTAATTTCGAGAGTTCCTAAATCTTGTGCTACTTGTATTACTATTAATATAATATATATAATATAATATATAGGTCTTTTTAATTTTATTAGATTTATATATTCCTGGTAACATATGTTAGGTGTAATCTAGAGTAAGGCATTTATTCTAAGCCAATGCACTATATCCTAGATAGCTATTAAAGGAAGCTACTTCTTCTTATAGGCTTAGGAATACAAAGCACTATAGGTAATACTAGTTTTATAAAATTAATATATAATTCTGATCTTTTCCTGGCTATATGTTTCCTATTATTATATTAAAGTCTTAAGGGTCTAGGCCCTAAGGAAACTAGCCTGTCTTAAACTTTTATCATTAGTAAAGCTTATAGTTATTATTAAAATATTAGTGCTATTTATTCTACTTATAATATTTTATCTATTACATAGGGAAGTGTTTATAGTAGTTATTAGGTATATTATATTAACTCTTCTTTAGTTAATAATAATCTAAGTTCCCTAAAAAATAAGTAGTCTTAACTTAAGCCTTAAAGTGCTATTAGTATCCTTTACGCGTATATTACTACTATTTAGCGCGTTTATATTATTTTAGTATTATAACCTAGCGTAGGTAATACTCTAGGAGGCCCTATAGCTTTTTAGTAAGCTAATAGGAATCCCACGCGTGTAGTCCTTAGATAACTACTTTTATCTTATATTAGGGTAGATAGTGTAGCTTACTACTATATATCTAATAGACGTCTTTTCCAAAATAACTAAAAATATTATATTCTTATAGGACCTTTCGCTCCTCCGCCTACTTAGCTAGTGGTTTAGGGATATCTTATATAAGGTCTATTTCCTCGTCTCCTACCGGGGTAAGGGTGGCTATTATTACATGTAAGAGGCTAGTCGTGCTAACCTTAGTCTCTGTTTTTAGGCAGTCCTGTGCGAAGTGGCCTTATTCTCCGCACTAGAGGTAGGCTTTATTCTTAAATCTTCGCTCTCGCTCCTCCTACGAGATACTATCTTTATCTTAATAGCTTTTTTTTAGCTTATATAGCTACTTCCCTTTACTATTTTTCTTTTTATACTACAAAGCTTTATTAGTTATAATAACGTCCCTATTCTTATCCCTTATCATAAGTCGGGTGCTAGTTTCTTTTCTAGAGAGTAGTTAGGTGCTGTACTATTTTTCTATCTTTTACTCGTATAGGCGATTATCTACTTTAATAGTATTATTTATAAGCTTTTTTAGATTATTTACTTTTCCTTAGTAGACTAGTTTGTCCTTAACTATTTCTTTTAGCTTATTATAATAAGTAATTATAAGTGGGATTTCTCCCTATCTATTAAGTTCTACTATAATTTATTTAAACTTTAAGGTATAGAGCACTGCTAAATTTCTTAATATAAGTATTAAAGGCGTATTTTAGCCTAATATTTTTTATTAATTATGTTAAATATTCCTTTTATAGCTTTATAAAATAAATTTAGTTCTTAAAGGCGTCTTTAGTAGCGTTTAACTTATAACTCTTAAGCTTGCTATACTTAAGAAAGTTCTTAATTATTAAGCTAGCCTATATAGCCGTCTTATTCTATATATTTATATAGGTAACTAGGATCTTGTCTTATTCTGTCTTATACCTTCCTAGATTATAATAGATAAATAGTTTTATTTATATTAGGAACGTTCCTGGGTGTCCTTTACTAGTATAAGGTTTAGGCTTAAGGGCCGTTAGTTAATGCTTTATATTCTCTTACTTACTTATTTCTTTACTTATTTTATTAATAATTTCTTAAAGCTAGACTATTTAGACGACTTATTTAATAATAAGTTCTTTTAGAGTCTTTTCTTTATTCGCTAGGGCTAGGTTTATTAAGCTAGGTCCTGCTATTATACTATAAAGTAATTCAAATATTATAGGGCGCTCTTGCTTAGTCTAGTCTAAGTTAGGATAGTAAGGTAATAAGGTGCCTTATAAATTATTTACTAATATAAGTTAATGCGATACTTTGCGCGTAGCTAAATAATTTAATTTAATAATAAATAAGATAACTATTAATTTATATAGGAGAACGTACTCACATAAACAATATATAAGTTAACTATAAGGAGCGTGTGAAGGAAACCGTCCTACGTATATATATCTGGCTTACTTAGTTACTTAGTACTACTAATTAACTAAGTAGTTACGTGTCTTACCCGCTTAGTTGCTTAGTTCTACTAATTAACTAAGTAGTTACGTAACTCTAAGGCTAGCTTCTTGGCGTACTTATTAATCCGTTCCTTAGCCACCTGTCCTTATAAGCGTCCACCTTCACCAACTTCTGAATTTTGAGAACCTGTTGAAATCTGTATATTTTTCATTAGATTCAATCTTGAAATCACCTAAAACCTATCTCTAAGCCATCCTCTGCCTCTGCAGTGCCTGCAGCTGGTAAATAATAGCATGGAGACGCCTGCGAGACTCCCCCCAGAAGCCTCCACAGCAACCCGCCCCGCCGACCCAGAGTCAGCGAGGCACCTTAATATAAGCCACCCCTCAAGGAGACAGCCGCAGCAGCATGCAGCAGCGATACCACGTCTTAACCTAGGTGGAGGAGTGCAGACCAGAAACGCGCCAGCCACTACCACAGTAACTGAAGCCCTGACAACCCACATCACGGCCGCCAAACAAGCTGCCGCCACCCAGGAGGCCATGATCTACACCCTAGCACAGGCTGTAGACAGCTGCCTTAATGCCTACAAGCTCCCTGAAGAGCAAGCAGTCGCCAACACCCTCCGCCAGCGCGTTATACAGGCCTTGAAAAACTCTACCCCAGCGCCAAGCCTCTTGCGCACAGACCGCACTGAGAGTATCAACACCAACGCCAGCACCAGTGCCAGCGACAGCAGCCGCAACCGCAGCAGCCGCAACTGCAGCAGGGCTGCGGAGCCAAGAACATGGGCAAACGTAGCTGCCAGCGCGAACCCCTCAAGCACAGGGTACACCACCTCCAGCAGCAACCAGAGCAGCACTAGGGCCACTGCCAACAGACACACCCGCCGCAGTCAAAGCGACACTGAGGACCCCAGGATCCTCATCACGGTGCCTGCGCCGGAGCGGCTCTCACAGAGCTCACCATATGCAATCAGAAAGGCCATTTGCGACACAGTGGGCCTTGACCTCAGCGCCATACCCGGCGCCTCAAAGACCAGGACAGGATGGGCCGTCACCCCTGCCAATAACAAGACAAGAGACAGCCTTATGGAACAGGAAAAGAAAGATTTAATGATAAGCGCTGTAGGAGGCAGCACAGCCGAGCTGCCACAGAAATGGCTCAACTATGCTGTACCCAACGTCCCTAGCGCGTACCGATCCTTGCTAGGCCCAGAGGTGCCAGTCACACACGACATGATAGAGGATGAGGCAGCCGTACAGACAGGCTCACTGCCTGCCAACTGTAGGCAGTCAAGGCATGGCGCTAATAAAGACGGAACCATCACTTGGATCATCTCCTTCACAAAGAAAGTGCGACAATTCAGGCTCCTAGGCAGTAGTAGCGCCTCAAGGGAGATTACTAAGACCCCAGCTATACAACGACACGACCCAGGCTGCCAGGGCTACTGCAACCCACTGAAATGCGTGCGCCTCCCCCGCTGTAACAACTGTGGCAAGAAACAGGAGGACCACACAGGCCCCCTAGGCTTAGGATGCACCTATCCAGTGCAGTGCGCCAACTGTCTTGGCCCACATCAGGCAGGACACATTGACTGCCTGGCAGCGCCACGCCGAGTTAACAAGCAGGTCATCAGGCCAACGAAAAGGGAGATGGGCACATACCGCCGCGCCGGCCGCCAGGCCTATGAGCACGCCAACCGCCTGTCCCCAGGCACCGAAACAGAGGCAGCAACCGCGGCAACCCAGAACAGTTCACCGGAGCTCCGTGATAGCCTATACAGTGCCCCCGATGCCTCTAGCTCACGTCCAGCAGACGCAGCAACAACGCCAGCAAACGCCAACAAGCGACGCAACCCAGGACTGGAGGCGCCAACAAGGCCCTCTACCCGCCCACAACGCTCCACTCATATCCCTAGGAACCTAAATCTGGCGGCGATGTCGGCGCGCAGCGTTGCGCCACCTCAAGATCACACAGCTTCATCCTCATCAGAGAGAGACATAAGCATAAGCGACGAGAATAATCTCTCATGTTAAGCACACCTTTACAGAGACAAAGGACTCCCCTCAGGGAGCGTGATATACAGGTTAGCTGGACAAATGTGGGGCGAAGCTCGCCTAGCCATATTGCGGCCCTGGAGCTCGCTTTTCAAGAAGGTATCGACGTAGTATGCATACAGGAACCGGCCACGTGGCCTGGCACCCGCACCTCAAACCACCCAAGCTACCAGCTACACCCACCCATCGACAGCTGGGACGACCCCCAGCACAGGGAGACACAGAGACCTAGAGTCCTTATCTACACGCTGAAAGGCGCACAGCTCCACATCACAACCATAGCGCCCCTGCAGGACAGGGACAGACAATGGATTCAGGTCAACGGGGTCTCTATTCTCAACATCTATAGGCAGCCTCAGACCACACCGGTCCTAGAGTATGTCACAGGCCTCACCCCCCCAGCAAGATGCCTAGTGGGGGGAGACTTTAACACCAAGCACGATACATTCGAGCCTGGTATTACCACCTCGCAAGGCGGCGCCGAGCTTGCGCGCTGGGCCACAGTCAGCGGCATGGACTACATTGGAGAACCTGGCAGAGCCACCCACAGAGCCGGCCACGTCCTGGACCTTAGCTTCTCTAATATTGCCTTCGCTAAGACGGAGGTGCGCGACGACCTGCACTGCGGCTCTGACCACGCTACCCTAGTTACGACACTGCCGGGCAGAGGCACACCAAGCCGCGAACAATATCGCCTCAGGCTTCCTAGAAAGAAGCTTCTTCCCTTTACCCAGCTAGTCGCAATGGGTATGCCACAGCTGCCCTCGATAGCAGCGGCCTCCAACCCACGCCAGGTGGAAGAGTGCGCTGCAGCACTGACCTCATTGCTCCAAGATGCTCTACGAAAAACCGGCTGCCCAAAGAGGGACGGCAGGAAGGCGGCACCTTGGTGGACAGACGAGTGCGCTGACGCCAGGCGCCTGCACCTTGAGTCTAGACGGGGCCACATAGGCACCCAGACCCCAGAGACTCGCAGCTTCCTGACCATAGTAAGAAAGGCTAAGAGACAATACTGGCAACATACTATTGATAGCGCAAAGGAGGACTCTGACCTCTTTCAAATCATAGGCTGGCACAAGCTTGAGCCAACAAGACCAGACCCGCCGCTGGCCTATGAGGGGCGCTATATTACTGACCCGCAGGAGAAAGCTGAGACGCTTAGACAAGCGATACTCTGCCGTTTTGACAGTAGCGATGACCTACCAGAGGCTCCAGCACCTAACGTCTAAGGATCGCAGGGTCATCACGCCCTCCCCTAGGACCTATACCTTTCCCCTGAGGAGGTTGAGCGTAACACAATAGGAGTCTCAAGCACCTCCCCTAGCACAGACGGGATCACTGTCCGCATGCTCACCGCATGCTGGCACTATATTCAGACGTATCTTACCAGCCTATACCAGCGCTGTCTGGCCCTTAGCTACTTCCCCCACGCGTGGAGGGTCGCAGAAGTTGTCATGATACCTAAGATAGGCAAAAAGGACAAATCCTCCCCTAGATCATGGAGACCCATCGCCCTGCTATCCTGCCTAGGCAAGGGCCTAGAGAGAATCTTAGCAAGGAGATTTGCCAGCACTGCTATGGCGCACGGCATACTGAGCCCCCAACACGGGGGGGCTCTCCCCAAGAGATCAGCCATGGACCTAGTAGCCGCCTTTACACATGATGTGGAGGACGCCTTCTCCAACGGCCAGCATGTCACTATGGTCACTATGGACGTCTAAGGCGCCTTTGACGCACTTCTTAGAAACCGACTTCTACACAGGATGAAGGCCTAAGGATGGCATGACAGCGCCCTCCTAATTGTGAAAAACTTCCTCCAGGACCGCCGCGTCCAAGTGCGACTAGGAGAAGCCACCACAGCGCCCCACCTAGTATAGTGCGGGACGCCGCAGGGCTCACCACTATTACTAGTGCTGTACACACTTTATCTAGCAGAGCTACTTTAGCAAGACCCTGCCAGGCGCTTTGGGTACGCAGACGATATCTGCCTCTACAGGCGATCCCACTCCCTAGACCAGAACGTGGAAATGCTGGCAGAAGACATAGGCGCCATAAATTCCTGGGGAGACGCTAATCACGTGGCATTTGCCCTAGAGAAACTCGAAATGATACACCTAACTAAGCAGAAAAGTGACTATTCGCCACCTATCTGGATTAACGATCAGCTTATCCTCTAACCTACACTACTAGACAAGGCGCTACGCTGGCTAGGTGTTTACTTTAACAGGAAGCTTAATTTTAAAACACACGTTACCACCCGTGTAGCCAAAGGACGCGCAGTCGCACGGCACATCCGCAGCCTTGCCAGGATCCAGCACGGCCTACTAGCCAGCTTACTGCGCAAAGCAGTAATCTCATGCGTACTGCCACGCCTACTGTATGGAAACGAGGCCTGGTATGGAGGGCGCACGAAGCCCCCCAAGACTATAGGAGCCGCGTAGAACCAAAAGGTCAGCACGCGACTCGGGTGGCATATTGCCGCCCTGGAAAAGGCCCTCACGATAGTGGTTAGAGGCGTCGTCCCCGCCTACCGCACCACGCCCACTGCCACGCTGTACAGAGACGTAGGCATTCCCTTAGCAGCTGCGGCGCTTAAAGAGTGCAAGGCGAGGTTCGCTATGCGCCTGCACTACGTTAACAAAGGTCACCCGCTTACAGCGCGCACGCGACTGACTGTAGTATATAGAGGAAGAGGCGCCAGACGCCCGCAGCGCCCATACACAAAAGTCCAACTGCTCGCACAGCTATTCGCACCAGTACCCCGCCCTATACTACTACAACCACACTATTCCAACCAGTGCCGAATAGACCCTATAAATAATAAGCCTAAAAAGCTCGCTACTAAAGAATTTAAACGATGGTGGATAAGCCTGCCTGCCGAGACAATTACAGTGTTCTCAGACGGCTTGGAACAGCGCACAGAAAACGGCGAGCGCCACGTAACCTATGGATACGCTGTGTACCAGGGCCATAGTCTGCTGTACACAGGCAAAGGCTCCCTTAACACGCGGGCCCACGTCTTCGACGCAGAAGCAGTGGGGGCCTGGAGAGGTCTTTAACACGTGCTATAGACTCAGGCGCACCGCCTAAGCCAGATCTGGATGTGTGTAGACAGCACATTAGTTATCTAGGGCATTAGAGGAGACCCCGCGCCGTTATCCTAGTGGGCCTTTATACGCTGCCAGGAAGCCATAGACACCTAGGATATTTAAATCCAATAGTCACCGGGCCACATAGGCATTAAAGGCAATGAGCTAGCTGATTAGCTAGCAGATAAGGTAGCCAAGAACCCACGCCCACCTACAGGGAAGGCAGCTAACCCCACGATATTAGGTCTACGATCTAATGCGCGCGCATACGTACGCGCTGTATAATAAGAGTGGTGGCGCACACGCACACCAAATCTCTCTACATGGTACAACTAGTGGGGCCTAGCATACACCCCCTCCAGGCAATCGCCGGAGCTGGAGCTCACACGCCCCGCCCTGGCAAAGCTCCTATCCATAAGGACAAGACACGGCAACTACGCCTGGTACTATAGGAAGTTTAAGCATGATGAGGAGACCCTCACGTGCACCTGCGGAGCAGACCTGGCCCTGGACCATATCGTACACTGCCCACGGACAGTGCGACGCTTCAACTACTGGCCGTAATGCCTAACACATCCCCTAATAGACACTAGAGAAGGAATATAGTACCTTAGGGTGCTAAGCCTAGGAGAATACGCAACCCTTCTTATACTTAGTGTTAGTAATAGTACACGCTAGCAAGTAACTAGCTAACTACGTTATAGGCAAGCGGACGCAAACCCTTGCTTTAGGCGAAGTAGATACGCTACCTGCTTATAACTTGCTAGGGTATCTACTATATAAGACTAAGCTCTCTCTTTTGTATACCTATATGCGTGTATATATCTTTCCTTACCTCTAATAAGTCTTGGCATGCTTCTGTACAGGACTGGGGGCAGCTAGAAGGCCACCCCATTCCCCACTATTATTACACAAAGGCTAGATTGAACAGCTGAGTCGCCCCTATCTGGAGAGGGATAGTAGCAAGAGAGGCCGCTCCTATAGCAGCGGTAGCACTAGCATGAGTGGCCCTTACTAAGTGCAGGGCACGTCTACATACCCCCTGGGAGGTTACATAGGACGTAAAACCAATACTACTACTACTACTACTACTCCTTATAAGCGTCCATCCCTCGTTATCTTGCTTGGTTTGTAACATGTTAAGATGGATCTAAAGAAGAGTATAATAATAAAGGAATAGCCTTTACTAAAATTAGTAAAAGATATTTAGTCTTTTTTTAGCTTTACTAACTTCTATTATAAATTTATTAAAAACTACTCCAAGACAACCGCTCTGCTAACAGAACTTACAACGACTAGTAAATGGCGACTACGATAGGAAGAAGAGATAGAAGCTTTTAAAATCTAAAACGTTTATTCTTAACCGCGCCATTACTATAGATATATAACCTAGAGCGACGTTATTATATCTACACTAACGTATTAGACTACGCGCTAGGAGCTATACTCTTATAAAAATATAATAATAAGAAATAGAGACTAGTATTCTACTATTTAAAAAAGTTATTAGGAGTAGAACTTAATTATAAGATCTATAATAACAAGCTTTTAGTAATTATTAATTACTTTAAATAGTAAGAAGCGTAGCTTAAGGGAGTAAAATATTAGGTAAAAGTCTTTTCTAAATACCTAAACCTTACTCGCTTTATAATTATAAAAAAGTTTAATAGAAGGTAGGCTAGGTGGTTTAAATAGTTAGTAAAGTATAACTTTTTGATTACTTACCTAGCAGGAATAGCTAATAGAGCGACGGACGCTCTTAGCAGGCAATTTAATCTTATAGAAGAAGAAGGCAATGTTAACTATAATACTATTCTTACGTAAGTAGAGGATAGAACGCTACGCTATAATAAAACGTAGCTTTCGCCTGTACTAGAAGCACGACGTATAAACTTTACCTATTATAAACTTCCTATAATTAATTTTTAAGACTGTAAAAAACTTATAGATAGCGATTAACACGCGTATAACCTTAATTAAGCTATAAAATTACTTACGCAGGATTATAGAAATAGGGAGTAAATAAGTAGCTAAGTAGTACTACTATTAGTTAAGAAACTACATAAAGACAAGGAATAAGGACACCTAAGGATTATAAAAATAACGCGCTAAGTCGCGAATAAATACGCTATTTTTAGGCTATAGTAGATAGTATAAAGGGTACTAGGTAACTGTTTAGTATGTTACTAGAATAAGCCTAAGAGATATAAGCCCTATAGTCTTTTATAACTATTATAGCTACCTCTAAGACTATAGTCTAGTGTAACTATAGACTTTATTATAAAGCTCCTAGCGTTACTAGCACTAGGGAATAAACGACCCTATAACTCTATTTTAGTTATAGTTTATTAACTAACTAAGGAATTAAGATTTATGCTAATTAAAAAAGCTATATTAGTAAAAGAACTATCTTACGTAGTAAAATAAAAACTTATATCTTAGGTTAGATAATTAGATATATTTATTACTAATAGATCTAAGATATTTACATCTTTGTATTAGACCACGTTTACCGCTATACTAGGTATCAAGCACAAGCTCACGACGAGTTTCTATTTAGAAATAGATAGATAAACGGAACAAACTAACTAATTATTAAATAATACTTTTAGATGTATATAAATAAGCTATAGGACAATTAGGTTAAGCTACTACTAATAGCTTAACTAGTATATAATAGCGCAAGATTAGCGACTACAAGGTACTTGCTATACTACGCTAACTACGGATATAAGCTAATAACTTATTAGGATTTGTTAGATATTAAAAGTATTGCGAAAGATGCAGCTAATAAAGCTAAACTTATATAAGATTTACACGAAACACTACGCAGAAACAATGTATAATATAATAAGTAAATAGTAAGATAGGTAAATAAGAAAAGGATTAAAGAACTAACTTATAAAAAGGGGAATAGAGTTTTCCTCTTACAAAACATTTTTAAGATAGCTTAGCAAGAAACTAGATAATCTTTAAAAAGGACTATTTAAAATTTAGGAAGTAAAAGGCCTAGTAAATTTTAAGCTATAGTTACTTATAGATACACGTATTTACCTAGTCTTCTATAAATTATTGCTAGAACTAGCACCACTAGATGCTAAATTAAAGTTACATTTAGAACTTAAAGATAGAGAGTACGAGGTCGAAGCAATTAAGAATTTATAAAAATTTAAACGTTAGTATAAGTATCTAGTAGATTAGGAAGGATAGCTAGAGAGCTATAATATATAAGAACTACTAGGGAATTTTACTAACTATAAAGAGGCCTTAGAGAAGTTCTACTAGGAATATTTAAAAAAGTTAAGGCAAAAGGCTTAAGGTTATTAAAATTAAAAGGCAAAAGAAAGGTAGCCTAGTCTAAAGTATTAGTGCTAAGTATAAGGCCCCCCTCTAGCTATATAATATTCTAGCCTAACTCTTTTAGCCCCTTAAGGCGCTTAATCTCTTTAATAAATTTTATTAAGTTAGTAAGCAGCCTCTCATTACGCTTCTTAAGTAAGTAATTTTACTTTAATAGCCTTTTTCTTTTAGCACGGGTAGCCTAAAAAGCTACTATAGGTATTTTTTTTAACTACTATTGCTTCCTCTAGGCGCTTAAGCCTATCTACTTTAAAGTTAATATAGAAAAAGTTTAAAACTATAGACTCTAGCAGTTTATACTTCGCGATGCTATTTTTATAGTAATTACTACACTATACCTAAAAAAAGAATAGCTTATAGGTTAAGCCCTTCTTCGCGTAGTACTTATAGGACACTATAGTAGTCTAACTAACTAAGTTTATTTAGTCTCTAATAAAATAATAATAAAGAATATTTTAAAAGGATATTAACTACTGCATAAGGACATGCAGAGGAAGGAGGGGGATAATATTATAGTCTAAAGGTTAAAGGTAGGATAACGGACCTTATAATATTAATTAGGCCCTACCTTAGGCTTATGTGACTGTAAGCAGCCCAGAGATATGTCACATGACGACACTAGTCTCATGAGTCAGCTCTATCTCCATATACGAGCCTCTAATCACTCCATGTACACACAACACAACACAGAACAACACACAGAGCAACTCAGACAATTACACACACAATATACTACCTTCACACATATCACCCACCTGCTTACAGTAACGTCCTAGGCTGTCTTAGACGCCAAGACTATAGGACACTATAGGACCACGTGACCCCGGTCACGTAACGTCCCACGATATCCCATGGGATCCCATAAGGCTAGGATACGGGATACTATGGGACTCTATAGGACAAGGAGGATATATATATATAGGACGATTTCCTTTATACGCTCCTTATAGTTAACTCACATATCTTCTATGCGAGTACGTTCTCCTATATAGATTAATAACTATCTTATTTATTATAAGATTAAATTATCTAGCCACGCGCTAAGTGTCGCATTAACTTATATTAGTAAATAATTTATAAGGCACCTTATTACCTTACTACCCTAACCAGGATCGGACCAAGCGAGAACGCCTCATAACACCTCTTAATACTCGCGCTTAATGGCTTTTTTAAACTTAGCTCTATATAAATATATCTTTAGCTAACTAATATACTTTAGGGCAGGTAGTAGCTAGCTTTAATAAATTTATAAGTTATTTTTATATCCTTTTTATTAGTTATTATAGTAAACGTGTTTAGGTAATTAGCAACATTTTAAGCTCCTAATTAAGTAGCGTAAGTTTATAAATTGCCTAAATTTGTCGAATTTCAAACGCACTTTATAATATGTATATTATCTTATAAGATATTTAGATCTTACCGCTATAGAGTGTTATTATTACGTAAGTTAGGTATGTATCCTTTAATTTTATTAGCTAATTAATTAGTAACTTCTTATTATATAGGCGTAGGACGAAAGCTGCGAGCATAGTAGCACCCTATAAAATAATGTACTATCTAATTAAAAAACAGCTAATATATCTATAAAGGTATTAAAAGTAAATTAATATTAAGAGGTTAATAGTTTATTAGTATTACCCTCGCCCCCCCCCCCCCCCCCCCCCCCAACTAATAGCTTAGATAATTATACGGCAGGCGTTAGTGTTAGTATTGGTATAGATTTAGCAATATTATAGAGACGTCGCTAAGGTAATATTATTAGTTCTTTAATAGATATATTGTTATCTTTATACGCCTTAAGGACGTTAAGTAACTTAATAACCTTCTTAATTATTAAGTTATCTACGTAACTATCGCGGCCTTTATAGAAGGTAGAAGTATTAAATACCATATTATATATATAAATAACTTAATTCTTTATTAGACGTTAGATCTAGAAGATATTAGTACTATTATAGCCTACGCGATAGCTAATTAGTGCGTGCGAGGCTATCTTTGCTCTACGTAATAGATATTTATTAAGGACGTACGCATGATAACTAATTAGTTAAAAATAGCTTATTACTAGTTTTTTACTATAAATAACCTTATATAGCGTGCGCTAATTAAGGACTTTAAATAGCGTGTAATTAAGTAAGTATACTATTATTTTTATTAACTTATTTACTAATTGCTTTAAAATGTTACCCTAGAGGCGTAAAGCACAGACCTTTACTATAATTAGCTTATTAGTAATCTTAGCACCCTTATTTTACGCAAGAGTATCTAGAGCGTGTAACTTGAAGTATATACCTAAGTTAGCGTAAAGTTACTTTATAAAGTTAATAATACTACGCTTAGCGTTAAGCTTAATCACGATTACGTTATGATTATACTAGCACTAAATTTATTATATAGTATTCTATAGCTAGCGGCCTTGCTAAGCCACCAACTTTATTAAAAAGAACTCTGCTTTGTGCTAACGCAAGTGTTAATAGATAGCATAAGCACCTTTCTTATTACTATTATAATAAGATTTTTATTGCTATTATAGTTAGATAAGGTTAATTAAAATTTAATAAAAGGAATGGACAGCGTCCTTTAGCGTATAATAAAAGATCTATTTTATTAACTTTAATTCTATATAGATTTAATAAAAGTCTTAATTAGCAGGCCCTTTTACTATTACTTCTTTAATATTATTATTTAGGTAATCTATAACCTTGCGTCCTAGATAACCCTGAAATTTCTAAGCTAGCATTAGAGAGATCTATTAGATCTTTAGTACTTTTAATAAGTAAGTTTAAATTACTATTACAAGTAAGGATAACTTTATTAAAGAGTAGAAGAAATCTACGTTAATAAGCTAGTAGCCTTTATAGTACTCTAAGTAAGTAATAACGCTATATTTATTATATAGCGTATCTTAACCTAAGTTAAAGTAAATACTAATATTATAATAGCGCCTAAGACTAACGACGCTTGTAATAAAGCTAGGTACTAAAGTAATAGAAGTAATTAACGTTAGTGTAAAAAGCGCCCTGACTACGGGCGACTCAGTCTATCCACAGTACTAAGGCGATCCCTTAGAGAGGGAAGAGAAGGGCTGCGGCGAGGGAAGTAGATAGGCGGAAGGCCCGGATAGCGCCGGTCTAGAGCGGACTAGGGCCGTCGAGGGCCCTCGACCTACGACTCGTGACAGTTAGCTCTATAATTATATTGCAAAAGGCACCTTACTAGAGCTTTCTACGCTAGCTAGGATTAAGCCAAGCAGCTAAGTAGCCAAGCACGCAATCCCCTAAACTTATAAATAGTTAGTTATTATAAAGCTTCCTTTCCTTAATAAACTTTATTTTTAAGCTCCTTAATTATTATAACTATGCGCTATAGTTATAAGCCTAGTACTTTTATAATACTTTATAATATACCTACTTTATACTAGCTAATAATTATAGTAGTAAACTATTTTTTTCTTTTTATTATTTTTACGCTTACGTCTTGACGCTTATAACCTATAATAGAGCTAGACTATATAATAACCTCTATAAAGCTCCTATTAAGTAATTAACTTATAAATTATAACTTATTTTTATTTTAGTATGTATAGCTTAAGTACCACGCGAAGACTTAAGAATTATAAAATTATATTAACTTTAAGACTCTTTAGTAAATAAATATACACGACTAGGCTTTAGAGCTACTAAATATGAATACTAAAAGTAAGTCTTATATATAATAGCTTAAGTGCTATAAGCTAGAGTCTACTATTTATAATTAGCTTATAATAAAGCTTTAGGCACTTTAGAACTAGATTTATACTATAATTAATTTATAAAGGCTAGAGCTTATAATACTATAATTAAGTAAGTAGTAGACGCTATAGGCGCTAATTAGAGAACTTAAAAATAATTTTTATCTAAGCGATAATAATTAGAAGGAGCAGGTATAATATACATACCAAGAGGTTACCCTACGCCCACAGAGCAGCAGAACAACAGACACACCTAAATAGCTATCCGAATAGAACCGCGCACACGCCAACGCTGTGCTCTTAAATCTCCTAGAGATAAAGGGTACGCTATTAATAAAGGATTTCTTACGCTTACCATTACGATATAACTATAAGTAGGCTTAAAGAGAGCTTAATAACCTATTGCGATTAGGTACAGTAGTAACTCTATCTCTAGAAGGATACGCTCGCTGGCTCGCGTAACTCGACCAAACAATTGAGCACGCAGGCATGTACGCTACGCTTAGAGGGCGCACTCCTAATACAAGCTACAAGTGCCTATATAGAGTAAATAGCTAGCATTAATAGAGGCCTATAGAGTGTAACCGCCTTTAGTACGCGCTCTAGGGAGAAGCATCTTATAAGCTTTATAATAAGCTTATAAGTAAGGAGATAAGTAAAATTAAAAGCTAAATTTAAAAGAATTAGTAGAAGGTATTATTAACTAAACTTAAGTATAAGGGGTAGGTAGTAGACCCTCCTTTAGTCTTTCTAGGGAATATTAAAGCATAAATTATAGTAAGCCTTTACTAGCTAGGCGCTGCAATCCTATAGCTACCTATTCTTTTATTTATCTACGCAGGTACTCGCACGGGTCACGTTATAAGTAGATAGTTACCCTTAAATATTTATTAAAGCTTTATAGTAGAAGTACGTTACTCTTTTTAATTTTTAATTTTTTTACGCAGGTACTTGTGCTGGTTATATTATAAGTAAATAATTACCTTTAAATATTTATTAAAGCTTTATAGTAAAAGTATACTACTTTTTTTTCTTCTTTACCTTTCTCCTAGAACTATATATAAACTAGCTACTTAGACTAATTACCTAATAAGCTAAAAATCTAAGTTAGACGCTTTTTAAGCTCTAAGCGTAAGTTTACTACCTTTTACACTTTAAGTTACTATTTAGCTTATTATACTACGCTTTATAAGCTAGGGGGTATATTATTAAAAATACCTTATTAGAGCTTTCTACACTAACTAAGGTTAAGCTAAGTAGCTAAGTAGCTAAGCACGCGATTTTCTAAACTTATAAATAATTAGTTATTATAAAGCTTCCTCTCCTTAATAGACTCTATTTTCGAGCTCCCTAATCGTTGTGACTATGCGCCACAACTTATTAATATATTAACTATAAAAGTTATCTTGCCCTAGGCTTTAATTTTATAGTAGTACTTACTTACTTTAATAATTATACTAGTATCTTTAACACGCTCCTGTTCCCAACCTACCTAATTAGTTATATTAATAATGTAGGTGTTAGAACCTAGGTCTAAAATCTATTAGTTTTATAAAGATATAGTATAATTATTAATCGCGGTAATAGTTAGCTCGTCTAGTAGGATTATATTATAGTTATTAGCTAAAGTAGCTAAGATCTCGCTTACTATGCTATATAAGCCTATTATAAAAGCCAAGCTACTATCGCTTAGTAGCCATTTATTATTAAGTTAAATAGTTATAGTTGCTAGTATTATCTTTAAGAAATGCCTATTTATCTTATTTATAGCCTTCTATATTTACGTAAGGAGGCTAGGTTTATCTTATAAAACTTAATTAATACGCTAGCACATAGCAGGATCTTTCTAATAGTTACTTAGTTATAAGTAGAAGTCCTTATTAAGGTATTAGCACGAAATATACTAGTCTTTATTATTATAAAGACATACGCTCCTTAGCGCTTAACTTATAGTAGACTTATTATTATTCTTAATATTACTCTACGTTTTTGCTACTTAAAGGTTACCCGCCATGCTGTTAAGCTTCTAGGAACTAGGTTACACTTGTTAAATATACATTATATAGGCAAAGACATAGTCCTCTAGTGTAGCTATTTACGCATTATTATTCTCGTGTTTAAATAGTTTAATTAGCTTAGGCGTAGCGTAATTAAGTTTAATATTTTTAATAATTATTAAAAAGTCTTCTCATACGCGTATATTCTTTATATTAGGTAAATTAAATTTAGCGTACTAGCTCATAACTTAAATCTATAATTATAGCTAGTTTTTAAAGTTACGTAACTTTAGTATGACACATAAGCGCTTATATTTATTAAATAAGTTATATTAGTAAACTACTATTAATAGTTGTGGAGAGTAAAACGAGCTGGATAGTATATAGTTCGGAGATCGAATTGATTGATCAGTAACATATGAAAAGTTGCTTGTAAAAGCAGTATTTATACCGAGCATTCGGTGTTATGTTTGCCCGTTCCACCGGATCCTTCCGATCAGGATACCTACAAGGGATAATTCCCGCGACAATAGTATAAAGTGCTTTTTAAGGAAGATAAGCTACGCGTATAGCGTATCCTAATTATATAATAAGTAGATATAGCGCTTGGTAATTATCTTACTAATATTTATATTTAGGTTTTAAAATACCTACTTTTACTTAAGGTAGGAGGTATATTACTTCTTATATTAGTTATATATAAATTAATAGCGTTAAAATTTATTATTATTAAAGTTAGCGTTGGCGTACATCGTACCGGGTACCTTAGTAACTTTGTATTAGTGCGCCATAGGCTCGACAAGCTCTGTGAGTAGAGGCAGGTCAGCTGTAGCGACGTCGGGGTTGTAATACTGCTATAGATCGTGCTGCTGCGCGGCGTCCTTGCGGAGAAAGATCCATGCCTACCAGTCCTCAGGCTTGTTAAGGACTACTGTGACACGCGTTGTCGTAGGATCAGATTCTGTCGCCATCTTGGAGTCGTGCAGCTGTCACAAGTCGTATGCAGCAGGTATCGCAGGATTATTATAAACGATTATAAGTAAGTAGTAGCCTTAGTAGGTGCAAACCGGGCTTATAACTATAACGTCGAAAAAGAGTCTTAAGGCAATCGTTGTTTTTAATTAAGAAGCTACTCTATAGAGCTATCTACTGTGGATCACGTGAGTCACGTGCACGGGCCACGCGTACGCAGGTGGCCCAAGCTTCTATACTAAACCGTCACAATATAGGTATTTAAGGTAATCTTAAATTACTTTTAAGTCCCTAATTTTCTTAACCTTATACTTATTATCTTTTAGATCTAACTAGTTCTTAACTAGAGCGTCTAGTAAAGTTAGTTCTAAAATAATTTATAAAAGTTAAGATAAATCTTTATTACCCTTTAGTAAAAGTAATTTAGTTATAATAGGTCCCTTAGCTTCTTATACTTTAAAAGGGCCTACTTAGAGATAATATAGTTTTCTTCTAGGTTAATTTGTCCTTAGATTTTTTTTATAATAAAAAGACTTAATCTCCTTTTTTAAAAGTTGGTTCCTTAATCCTTTGCTTATTTGCGTTCTTAGGTACTATAAAAGTCCTCTAAGTAATTTATTTCTAAAAGACTTTGTAAAGTTCCTTTATTACTTAAGTCTTATTAAGAGCTCTTATAGAAATACTCTCTATATCCCTTAGATTTTAATAATTAATTAGCTTATACCTATAGTTTATATAGTGCGATAAGTATCTTATCGTGTCTAATCTTATAATATTATATACTAGTTATACTATTAGTAGTAGCTTTACCTAATTATCCTATTATTTACTAACGTAGAATTATAGGTACTATTCTAAAGTTTAATTCGTACGTTCCGTTTATCTATTAGTCTAGGGGTGGAAACTTATTAAGAGCTTTCTATGAACACCTAGAGCTGCTATAACGGTATCCTAGTACTTAGATATAAAGAGCTTGTCTCTATTTATAATAAATTCCTTCAGTAGTCTATATTTCGCGAACGCTACGTTGTCTACCTTATAAGCTAGTTCTTCTACTATTATAAATTCTTTTATAGGTCTAAACTTAGCTATCATAGTTAGAGAGTCTACTATTACTATAATAGTGTTATATATTAGCTTTGTTCCTAGCTATAGTAATTTCGGGAGTTTTACTATAAAGTCTATTATTACACTTTACTAGGGCTATTTAGCTACTTATAGTAATTATAATAGCTTATAAAGCTTATATTTCTTTATCTTATTCTTGTAGCACAATTAATAGTTACTTATAACCTTAGTTACTATCTTCTTAAGTTTACGAATAACATATTTATTTGAGATATAATGCGTTATTTCTTTAAGAATTAGGTATTTTTATTCTTATAATTTATATAATTTCCTTATTACCGCTGTCTTATAGTCTAGTCTTATAATAATCTTACATTAGTGGTCTCGGCACGTTTCGTTAAGTCTACTATAAAAAAGATCGTATTTCTCTCGCTGTTTAGTAGTAAGTTAGCTATAATCCTAAAAATCGTGTACTACTAGTTTTATGTACTATAGGCTAGCCGTGCAAACCTCAATATATAGCTAATTATATTTAATTATTTAATTATTCCCTGCACGTAGCACTACGTTATATAAATTAAGTTTATCTTTTATAAGATTTAAGTTTCTACTTAAGACATCTATTGCGCTGTTAACTATTCTTAATTAATAGTATATAGTAAAGTGAAAGTTCTCTAAGAATTCTGCCTATCGTACTTATTATTTATTAACCCTTTTTATTAATATTAAGCTAGTAAGGTTTCAGTAGTCTATTTATACTATTATTTTAAAACGCGCTCTTATAAGCTAGGCTTTTTATTATTTAAAGGCGTCTGCTATCCCTAGTAGTTCTTTATTATAAACGTCGTAATTAATTTCTGCTCCTAAGACCTTCCAAGAATAATAGAACACTAGTCTCCATTTTCTATTATTACACTACTATAAGAAGATCGCTTTTAGTGCGTAGTCTAATATATTTATTTTAACCCTTATAGGTTTCTCTAGATTACGCATTCGTAGGAGGGGTGCTAAAAAAGGGCTTTTTAAGCTTTTTAAAAGCTTTTTACTATTGTTATTTTACCTAAATTGTACTTCTTTCTTAGTAATCTCTATTAAGGGTGTCGTGACCTTAGAATAGTCCTTAATAAACTTTTAGTAGAAATTAGTAAATTTTAGGAACGATTAGACTTCATTTACTAACTTAGGTTATAAATATTTTTATATTATAAATCCTTTTTTCAGGACTATTTTAACGACTTCTCTCGAAATTGTGAATCTAAAATATTCTGTTTTCGTTACGTAGATTTTACATAATTTTAGGTAAAGGAGTAGTCTGTATTCCTTTATCTTAGCTAGCACCTTTTATACGTATTATATATACTCCTTAAGCGTGCCTCCCGAATATATTAGTGTATTAACTAAATATACCGTGTAGAATATATTTAGATATTTGTGTAATGCCTTATTTACTATTATCTAAAACGTGGCTAGGGCGTTCGTTAGTCCTATAGGCATAACCGTGAATTTAAATAGTCTATATTATATTTAAAATACTATTATCTATTTGTGTCCTTTACGTATACGCATCTAAGAGAATTTATTTTATATATTAAATTTAGTAAACTGCTTAGCTCCTTAAAGTCAATTTGTAAGCTCTATTATTAGTAATAAGAGGTATTAGTTCTTTATTATCTTATTATTTAGCTATTAGAAGTCTATATATAGCTAAAGTTATTTATTTTCTTTTAGTATAAATAGTATAGCAGAAGCTATTAATTTTTTACTTAGTTATATAAACTTCCTTTTTGAGTTCTTCTTTAACTATTCTACTAAATTTTTTATTAGTCTCGTGATAATAATTATAATTATTTAAAGTATAGTTTTAGACCTTCCTGTAGGTAGATCTTATAATCCTATTCGTAGTGTTTTAGGAGTATTTTGCCGTCTTGTTCGTGGAATAGCTCTGCGAAATCTATATACTCCTTAGGTATGAACAGAGTTTCGTGCCCCTCCTTCTGGAGCTCACCCTTCCTTATCCATATAATTCCTGCTGTCTAAGGGTCTCTCCTATAGATTCTGGTAATCTTATATAGTAATATTTTTATAAATAATAATTTTTTATTAGTTCCCTCTCTAAGAGATGTGCACTAAACCTTTAGGCTTACTTATTTTAATTATTATATACTAGTAATCTTTATTATATGGTCTTAGCTCTGCATTGTCATCCTTGTGACGATCGTGGGACTTGCTGTGATCTGGGCATCGTCACAAGGGTGATGGATGGCAGCTGCCACGCTGTGATGGCAGCTGCTACACTGAGATGGCAGCTACTACACTGAGAAGGCAGTCGCAGCATTAAGATGGCAGTTACTAGATAGCGGCAGACTATATGCCGCCTACTCGGCCCTCTCGATCCCTTTCTCTTCTTTAGCTTTAAGTCTTTGTACATAGCGCCAATCTATTAGCCGCAAGGCTATATCTTGCTGGCCGTTACATCTTTAGTGTCTTTAGAACCTCGAGTTTTATATTAAAGACTTTATTTTTATTAGTTTTTAGTAGTATAGGTATTAGTGCCTATAGCGTAGCTATTACTACTTAAATAATCTAAGCCCTCTTACTTTATCCTTTATTATTTTTTAGATATATCCTTTAAAAGTAACCTTATTCTCTATGTCCTAAGTATACCTTTTTTGTTAAATCGTTATTTTCGTGCTGAATTAGATAGTTTATTATTATAGCCCTTTTACCACTGTCTTAGGTTCTATTTTTAAACTTTATTAGCTATTATAATACCTCTATTTTAGTCCTTCCGTAGTTTGTAGCTCTTCTTAATATTTAGTTAAATATAGTAGCCTTTTTGCTTTTTTAACTATCGTTCATAAAGTTAATTATTAATTTATATAGCTAATTTTATAAGTTCTTCTAGGTTATTTACCTTATTATAGTAGGTAAACTTATCCTTAATATTTTACTTTAGCCTATTATAGTAAGCTGCTTCAAGTGGGGCATTATCCTAGTTAATCTTAGCTTATAGGTGTCTAACCGTAGCCGTATAAGCACTAGCTAACTTAGTTTTTTTAAGCCTTTATATTTTATATTTAAATTGTTATATCTTATTAACTTTTTTCAATATAATTTATATATATTCTTTAAAGGATGCCTAGTCCTTGAACACCTTTATATTTTTATTATTATATTTCGAGATACCGTCTTGGTTCTTTAGGTAGTCCTTAGTAAGGAGTTAAAGTTACTTAGCTGTCTTGCCCTTTATATGCGTGCTAGCTATAAGGATTTTAGATTATTTAGTTCTAAAGATATTCTTATTATAGTAGTAGTAGAGTTCTATGTTTATAAAGAACGCCTTAAGTCCTTTTTATTTACTTTTATAAATTTAAAAAACCTTAAAGGATATTCTTCCCGTGGTTAAAGTAGTTACAACGTAAGCTATTGGCTTAATTAATTACTTACTAAGCTATTATATATTGTTAGCCTAATTAGCTAATACTATTATAGTATTCGTAGTTAATCTAAAAGCCACGATTGTTACGGCTACGCCTCACAAGGTAGATGAAGACGGATGGCGGGGAACGGCGCTAGCCAAGGTTCTGACGCCTTGGCCAAGATTGTAAGCGAACACGTGACGGAACTCTGTCGCAGCGCCAACAGAGTCGGCAAGTTGGACTCTGCGCCTCTGTAGGCAGAGTTACAGAGCTATAGGGCTACCTCGTATTTCTTAAGTATATAGCTACTAGTACGCTCGTTAGATAGTCTTTATCGTTAATTTCTATAATCTTTTAACTAAGGTATTACTTGCCTTTAACATCCTCGTTTAGAATCCATATCGCATGTAATTTATTAGTAATCACCTATTAACCTCTGCCTATACTTCTATTAACTATAACCGCGCCCCCAAGGTAACCTGCCTTACGGTACTAAGGCAGGTCTATAACACTTTAATAATCTAGTTCTTAAAAGAGCGAAGCGTAAGTAGCGCATAGTCTAAGCTAAACATAGTAAGGTCATCTTGATAAGGTAAAGGTCAGTTGTCAATGCACGAATCGGACGATACAGACTTTTAAAAGATTAGGAATATAATTAACAGTTTAAGTAAGGATTAAGCCAGGCTTAAGGACGTACTTCAGGCACTCCTAAAGCAGAATAAAGAACTAAAGGATTAGTTACAACAGACAGACGCGCAGCTAATAGTAGTTATAAAAAAATAAAAGGTTAATAAAGACGTTATTAACAAGTTAAAGACGTAAGTTATAAGTAAGCCACTTAAGCTTCCAACGCTCACACGATTCGACGGAAACCAAAATAAGTTAAGAGCCTTCTTGGCAGAAGCAGCGTTGCACTTAAACATACTAGCACTCTAGATCGAAAATAAAGAATAGAAGGTGGTCTATATTTCAGCACACTTTACTAATAGGGCGATAAACTGGTTCGAACCATATCTAACGGACTAACGAACGAATACGGCAGCCAATTAAAGATCTAAAATAATCGTAATTTTTAGTAATTACCACTACTTCGTCACGAGACTCAAGTCAGTATTCGGAGACACAGATGTGTCTAGGAGATTAGAGAAACGACTCCTAAAGATTAGATAAACCTAAGGAGTTAACGAATATATCTCGACGTTTAAATAACTCGCAATAAATACGTTATAGAATAAAGAATCCTTAATAGCAAAATTCAAGGAAGGACTAAAATCTAATATTTAGTATAAAATAATATAAATAGACAAACCAGTTTCGCTATCGGCATTAAAGGCCCAGGCAGCAGGAATTAACGACAAACTCTAATAATAGAAGAAGGGAAACAAGTTCGATAAGTACTTAAGACAAAGAAGCTACCAGGATTATAGCGACCTAATAATACTAGACGCTAATAAGGAATCTAGAAAGAGGGATTTCACATGCCACAACTGTGGAAAGAAAGGCCATTACGCGAAAGATTATTGCGGTAAAAAGCAAGACGTAACCTGTCACAATTATGGTAAAAAGGGATATTATGTAAAAGACTACCACAGCAAGAAACAAGGGAATTAATCCTTAGCACTAGGACAGAAGGGAGGATTGCAGGATAAACCTAAGGATAAGGAAGGCAAGAAAGACGAGCCTAAGGATAAGCTCGCAGCCAATCGAGAAGAGCATATAAAGCTTAATTAGACGTTCTGTTATAACGACTCGTGCCTAATACACCTTAGCAGCAAGCAAGGATTAGGATAGTTCCTATAGAAGGGAAAGAACACGCTAGCAGCAATAAAAGACAGGACCTAAGCGTAGGTTAAGGCATTAAACTAAGAAGCTAAAGAGTTAGATAAATTCTCTAATAAAAAAGAAGTCCCTACACCTTCGCAGTTAACGGAACTGGAAGGGGAGATACCATTAAGACCTAGGGTAGAGACCACTAAGGCAGGTATAGAAGAGAAGGTTTAGATAGGAAGCGTGGAATATGCCCAGCTCTTAAACGACTATAGCATCAGTGAACCCAGCTTGGACATAGAGGAGCCAGGCCTAAATTCGTGTGTAGAGTTAAAGTGCGGAATGCACTTAAAACCGAAAAGGACTTACTTAGCATAGCTAGTAAGGCAAGAATAATATAGTTTTAAGGAACTAATACTCGGAGAAACAGTTTATAGCTAGTAACTAGCAGGGAAAGAGACAGGATGCTTAATCCTAGAGCCAGGCCTAAAGTTACTAAAGGCATGTGTAATAGGTAGACCTTATTACAAGTGTACAGCGAACAAGTGCCTAAAACACGTTAAAAAGAAAATCTAAACAAAGCATTAGCCCAAACAAGAACATCTAAAAGGAAACCAGGGACCACATGTTACCCTCGAAGGGCAATACCAAGGACGAAAGATACAAATCATGGTAGATAGCAGAGCCACACAGAACTTCATTTCGGAAAAATTCGTAGAAAAAGAGAAATTATATATACTACGAAGAAGTTTCCTCGACAGCTTAGCACGATTAAAGGCACATTATTCCAAAAGCCTGTATAATACGAAACTAAACCATCGACACTTAAACTATAAGGATTAGAGGTCCGAAATCTAGTCATGGATCTTGTACAATTAGACGAAGAACAAGATGTTATCCTAGGGATGCCATGGTTACGAATGGTAAACCCAAAGATAGACTGGCAGACAGGTTAGATAACATACGGCAAGAAAGAAGGACTCCGAGCAAATATTAAAACCTATAAAGGAATTTTCCCTAAAGAATATAAGAAGTGGGAAAAGGCACTTTAAGAGCCAGAGAACTACCTTCTAAAATATCAACTATTGTGTGCGTACCACAGCAGGAGGCGAACTGGGTTGATTCCTATCTAATAGAAGTCAGAGTGGCTATATACATGAAGTGGAGTATCTAGAAGATTCTGGATCTGCAAGGTCACATGACTGTGTGACGACATAGTAGAATATTCTAGAGTTGTGATGTTGGCTAACAACTATAGGACCTCGAGGTCGAGCTCGAGGAAGGCAAAACGGCGGGATAGGGACTAATCTACCGTACTACAGAAGAAGAAGCGAAGCTTCAGAAGGAGTATATTAATAAAGCACTTAAGAAAGGATAGATCCGCTATTCCTACTTATTAGTATCCCACGGAACTACGTTTGCGGACAAGAAAGGGACAATAGAGAAACGATTCTGCGTAGACTACAGGAAAACTAACGCAATCACAAAGAAGAATCGCTACCCTTTACCCCTAATTTTAGAAATGCAGGACAGGATGCGCAAATTAAAAATCTTTATAAAACTAGATATTTAGAATACCTATCGTCAGATTAGAATTAAGAAAGGAGACGAATGGAAAACGGCCTTCCAAACGCAATTTAGACTATATAAGTACCAAGTAGTACCCTTTAGACTCACTAACGCACCTACGGTATTCCAGGAAAGAATTAACACCGTACTATAAGACTACTTAGACATATTTGTCTTCGTATATTTGGACGACATCCTCATCTTTTCAGAAAACGAGGAAGAACATGTTAGACACGTACACAAGGTACTCGAGAAGCTGGCAGACGCCCAAGTGTTTCTTAAGATAAGGAAATGCGAATTCCACACGAAGGAAACCGATTTCCTAGGATTTATTATTAAACTAGGAAAGATCAGGATAGATCCAGCGAAAATCGAGCAGATTAAGCAATAGCCTACACTAGGAAACGTGACAGACGTATAAAGGTTCCTAGGACTCGCAAACTTTTGCAGGAAGTTTATTATAGGATAGTTATAACTTACGGAACCACTTACACGCCTTACGAAGAAGGACGTAAAGTTTAAATAAATAGAGGAATGCAAGCAAAGCTTTAAGCAAATTAAGGAATAATTTTGCTAAAACCTGATTTTGCGAATGTTTAACCTAGAGTTACTGGCAGAAGTTAAGACGGACGCATTAAACTTAGTCTATAGGATCGCACTCTTACAGCGAGACAAGCACACTAGAGCATTGTACCTGGTAGAATACTTCTTAAAACAGATGAAACCGGCAGAGCTTAATTACCTAATCTATAATAAAGAGATGCTGGCGATCTACAAAGCGTTTAAGTAATAGAGAGTCTACCTTTAAGGAGCAAAGCACACTATAGAGGTATACACGGATTATAAAAACCTTACAGGCTTTATAACGAACAAAGAATTAACTTAACGCTACACGAGATAGTGGGAATATCTCGCAACATTTAACTTTAAGATTATCTATACTAAGGGGTTAGAGAACCTTTTGGCAGACGCCTTGAGCAAGAGACCCGACTTTTAAAAGGAAGTAAAAGTAATAGGCACAATGTTAGTAAAAGACAAACATAGTAATTTAGTTATAAACACAGCTAAGCTAGCAGCCAGCATCAAAAGGCAAGACAGCATCTGGGACGAATAGATTAAAAAGGAAACCTAGAAGGAAACGCCTAACAATAAGCAAGAATAGATAAAAGATGGATTCTTCATTGTTTTTGGAAGAATATACATTCCATCGGCAATACAACGGGAATTCGTACAACAGTTTTATAAATCACCTGCCCACGGACATTAAGGAATAAAAAAAACCCTTAAGAGGCTCCTACGAACGTACTATATACCTAGAGCAAGACAGATAGTAACAGAAGTTTTAAGGGACTACGCAGATTATTACAGGAACAAACATAGTTAATACGCACTATATAGAATACTTTAACTAGTAGAGGCACTAGAAAGACTATAGGGAGTTATTATGATAGACTTTATTACTCAGTTACCAAAGTCTAAGGACCCAGCAACGAAAACGGAATACGACGGTATCATGACTATTATAGACAAGGCCACAAGATACTCGTACTTTCAACCCTACAACGAGAAAAGCGGAGCAGAAGTAGCAGCATTCACTATACTATAGATCGTAATTAGTTAACACGGAATACCAGACAAGATTATTATAGATAGGGATGTAAGGTTTACATTAAAGTTCTAGCAGACAATTATAACAGCATTAGGAATTAAACATAGCATGTTCACGGCATATCACCCACAGACGGACGGTTAAACGGAAAGGATAAACTAGACGATAGAATAATACCTAAGGTTTTACCTTAACTACTAATAGAATAACTAAGTAGTCTTACTGCCAATAGCCTAGTTCGCGTATAATAGTTCGAAGAATGCGATAATAGGAGTATCGCTATTCTTTGTAAACTATGGATTCGACCCAAGCGCGTACAATGTACCTAGGGACATAATAATATAGACAACAAACGGAGAAGTATTCGTAAATACAATTAAACAGATCTACGAATAACTACGGCTAGACGCTAAGTTTCTAAACCTCTAAATAAGAAAGTACTACAACAGAAAGCACAAGGAGGGACCCTAACTTAAAACAAGATAAAAAGTGTAGTTACTTAAGAGAAATATCAAGAGCAAGCACCCTAATTCAAAATTAGACTATATAAAGATTAAACTATATAAAATTATTAAATAGGTCACACTAGTTACGTATAAACTCAAATTGCCAGAGAACATAAAGATTCACCCGACATTTCACATTTTATTACTAGAAAAGGCACCACGAAACGCAGAGCCTGCAGTATACAACGCAGACACATATAAAGAACAGGACCAGGAATAGGAAGTTAATAAGATCCTAGGACACTAAATGCGAAACAGGAAGAATTACTACCTAGTTAAATAGACAGGTACAGACGACAAGGGAAAACTATAGGAAAGCACTTAGGAACTACTCGAAAACCTTAATTACCCTAAGAAGTTAGCGGAATTTCGTTCTAGCTAATTGCCTAAAGAAATCTAAAAGAGAGAGGATCTAGTAAATTGCCTAGTAGTAACTTAGAAAGACCCTTATAAGGTACGGGACTTAAGTTATTTCTCTTAAGCTCCTTAAGATAACGCTATAAACGCTTAACTTTAGTAGCACGATAATTTTTAGCTAAAGCTTTCTAGCAATAAAGATAACTCGCCTTAGCACGGAAAGTAGTAGTCTTGTTTAAAAAATTAAGGGCTTCCTCCTTAGCCTTATAAATCTCCTCTACTAAACAATCGACTTCTGAATCCGCGCGATCAACTAAAGGAGATTAGGATAAGTCTAGGGAACAAAGAAGACTACGTACGGGCTAAAGAAGAATTAGAGGAAACGTTATAAGAAGTATAAACGTTAGAACGAATACACGCTTTATAAGCCAACCTCCTAGGAGTATCGCGTTCTAAGATAACGCAAGGAATGTTGTACGAGGTATAGTAAGAACACGGTATAACTTTATAGCCGTGTTAAAGGACTTGATCCGCAAGCGAAAGGCGTTAGATAACCTTATCTAAAAATAGTTTTAGGACTAACGTAGCGCTACGGGGGTTACTACAAACAGGAGGCATTAAGAAATATTAAAACTCTAGGATAAGAGATAACCCACTATTTAAAATACTTAAGAGCGGAACGAGTTAACCTTCGAGCTAAAGGAATGAAAAGGGGAGATAGTGTTATGGCTACGCCTTATAAGGTAGATAAAGACAAATGGCGGGGAACGGCGCTAGCCAAGATTCTAACGCCTTGGCTAAGATTATAAGTAAACACGTGACGGAACTCTATCGCAGCGCTAATAGAGTTGGCAAGTTAGACTCTGCGACTCTGTAGGCAGAGTTACAAAGGGGAACTTAGTAACTCTGTAGGCAGAGTTACAGAGCTATAGGGCTACCTCGTATTTCTTAAGTATATAGCTACTAGTACGCTCGTTAGATAGTCTTTATCGTCAATTTCTATAATTCTTTAACTAAGGTATCACTTGCCTTTAACATCCTCGTTTAGAATCCATATCGTATGTGATCTATTGGCGATCACCCATTGACCTCTGCCTGTACTTCCATTAACTATAACCGCGCCCCCAAGGTAACCTGCCTTACGGTACCAAGGCAGGTCCGTAACAACGATTCTTATTAGGACACTTACTATAATAGCTGCTATAGCTATTTTATTATTTTATACTATTAGGTAGTTAAAGTGTTACAAGGTACTTTTACGTACCTAAGCCTAATTTAGGTTTGAGGAGGATAGGTTAAGAGTAATATACCTTCCAGATATATTTAGTGGTTAAGAGCTTATAATAATAAATTTAAAGTTTATAAATAATCTAATTCTATAAAGAACTATAGAATAACTCACTAAACGATTTATTAATCTATTATAAGAAATGTACTTATAGTATTTTAAGTTAACTATAAGGAGTAGGAAAGGTATAGAAAAATTATTAAACTATATACTATCTATTCTAGTTTTTACTATTATTAGAATTACTATTATAGTCCTGCTAAGACCTTCCTCCGAAAGGTAGTTCTTAGGATTTACTATAGTTTTATCTTTTATGCGGGACTTCTCGCTTATACGGGGCTTTATTACGTAATTACTAGCCTACGCTGCCTTGCGCTTCCTTTTGTTCCTCCGCCCTAGTTATTTTACTACTAATAACCCTCTTGGCGTAATTATCTGATCCCTTTGTTCTTGTGGGATTCGTGGTCGTAACATAACGCTATATAAGGCCTAATTAATTATTTATTTAGTTAGATTCTAATACTATAATAAATATCTAATAGTGTTAAGGATTAGGATCCTCTAACTAACTTAATTATATATCTATAAAGGTGGCCTAATAGATTAAAGCTAGATTTATGGCAGATCCGTCGGCGCATATACAAGCGATAATTAATATCTATTCATGGCTACTATTCTAAATAGCTTGCCTTACTGCCTTGCTCTCATATAGAGGCCTATTAAAGATTCTCTTTGAGCGGGAGGTAATGCTAAGCAGGCTGCCTTTTTCGTCTATATTATATATAAACTAAGTCTTAATCTAATACTACCTAATCTTTTGCTATAGTAGTTTAAAGTAAAACTTATATTTAGCTATAGCATTAGCTTTATAGTAATTACGATTAATACTAGCTATTTATTATAATACCAAGGATTTACTATTACGTCTAATAAAGTAATTAACCTATAATAGACTAGTATTCTTTTTAGCTAGTATAGAAGTAAAGCTTTATATTATTTACTATATCAGAGCAAGACTATATTTAGTAAGGTATTTAATATTATATATAAGCTCCTATTTTTATTATTAGCTAAAATTTTAAAACTGTTAATAACTAACTATATGCGCCTGCGTAACGTGTCTATACTTATATCTTAATATTAAGCGTATAATATTATATATATTAGCTATTTAAGTATATAAGAATTATTCGCTTAGTCCTAGAGATTTAATATTATTAATTACAGCTAGGATCGGGTCCATATTGGTGGAGTTATGACGCATTTAATAGAGGGAGCGATTTTGTTAGGGTGTGCATGACCTGACAGCGCGCACGACCTGCCAAGCTACGGTACTGGTATTGTATGCACACTACCGTGTTTTATCAGATAACGCACAGCCATCACTTGGCGTACGCTTACCGCCAAATTTTCGACTTCTTCACCCTCTCATAACTACACCAATATGGACCCAATTGAGGCTGCGTTAGAGTCGCTAAAATCGCTAAATCCTGGAGAAACACCTAATTACACTATAGTTACGAAAAAGTATAGTTATAGTCGAATAACGCTATTAAAGCGCCACCGCGGGGTTCAAGGCACCTATGCTTAGTAAATTAATAATATACGCCTCCTTAACACCACGCAAGAGAAAGCTCTTATAACTTATATTAATAACCTTTACTAACGAGGTCTACCGCCTATAAGACAAATAATATAGAATTTCGCCTTAGAAATAGCTAGAAGAACTACTAAAAAATACTAGGTTAACCGCTTTATCGCTCAACATCATATCAACCTTATATTACATTAGAGCTCTAGTATAGACGCGTCACGGCACAAAGCTAATTTAGCATTTAAATATAGCCTCTACTTTAAGCTTTTAGCGCAGAAGATCGAACAGTATAACGTAGAACCGCAATATATATATAATATAGACAAAAAAAGCTTCTTAATTAGGGTACTATTAAAGATAAAGCGCATCTTCTCCCGCTAAAGATATAAGAATAGCGGAGTAAAGTAAGTTATACAAGATAGTAATAGAAAGTAAATAATAATAATTACATGTATTTGCGCCGACGGCAGTGCTCTTACGCCAATCTTAATTTACTAGGCTATTTTTAGTAATATACAGGACTTATAGCTTTAAGATTTTAACCTATAAGAGCATAACTATTTCTTTACTTTCTTAGCTAGTAGATAGACAAATAACAAGATTAGCATATAATAGCTAAAATAAGTGTTTAATTACGAGATAAAGGTAAAGGCGCGTCGCTCCTAGCGTCTCCTTATCCTTAATAGCTACGGCTCCTATATAATAATAAAATTTATTAAGTATTATAATAAGAATTAAATTCTCCTAGCCATCTTTCCTCCTCACGCTACCTATACTCTCTAGCTACTTAACGTTTGCTTCTTTAAGCCTCTCTCTAGCGCATACTCCACCAAGCTCTTAGACTTTATATATAGCTATTAAGGCCTTACCTCTATTACAAAGCGCGACTTCTTCCGTATGTTTTATCGCGCCTAAAATATAGCGTTTAAATATAAGATAATTATTAAGTCCTTTAAGGTTACTAGCCTCTCACCATTAAACGTAGAGGTAGTGTTACAAAAGTTTTAAAAGGCAGAAGTAGAGAGGCTATTATCCTCTAAAAATAGCTTGTTAGTACTTAGCGCTTTAGATTAGAGAAAGATAGAGCGCTTACTACGCGAGGTTATTAAAAATACCTATTCTAAACACCTGTAGTAGCTCTCTTAGATAATCTATTATATAGCTATGCAGAAGTAGCTTCTCTAGCATAAAAATAACCGCCTTAAAGAAGCTCTTATTAATAAGAGAAAGTAGCAATAGCATGGCAAGCCTTTACTACTTAAAGCACCGCTAGAGTATAATAGAGGCGCTGTTCTCTAGTCGCCCGCTAAAGTCCAAGACGCCCGAGATAGGCAGGCGCAGAAGGATGCCGACGAGTAGTTGCAACAACAACAGAAGAAGGAGAAACTTGCTCTATAAAAGCAGCAGAAAGAACAGAAACAAGCCATGCTTAAGGAGAGGAAGCGTATGAGGCTTGCCGCCAAAGAAATCCGCCTCTAGGAGCAGCGTAGCAAGACTATTACGCGTAAAGAAGCACGTATTGCACGCAAGGCTAAAAAACAACTCTAAAAAAATATATAATTATCCTAAAGGGGTACGAGACGTTAGCTAATCACTTTTACTACTCTGTCTTGTCTATATAAAGCGCCTAACATTACTAAGGTCGATTTCTCTTCTATTATTAATAAGGAGCCTACACCCGGCCCTAGCACGCGCACAAGAAATATACGCCTCCTATAGAGGTTTCGCATGTAAATTATTATAAGCAATTAATTGTTCAAGCTCCATAGACCTCTCCACTAGAAAATCTCGCGATAATAGCTCTTATATAGAGCTCTACAGCCTCAAAAGTAGTGGGTGTGGGCATCCAGAAATCGTGCGCCAAGTAATGCCCGTGCGTCATCTAATATCGGTGCTCTCCAAAATACCGTCCCGCCCCACTTCGGGCAGCCGAAGTGGACCTAGCTTCCCGGAAAATATTTTCTATCACCTAATTTGTTAGTAAAATAATAATTACAGCGAACATTTACCTTATATTAATACCTATATTATGCTGCCGCGTAGTTAACGTAAGCGTATAGCTACCTAGCCATTTAATAGGGGTTAAAATCCTTTAAAACGTGCGCGCCGGGCGCCTGCAGTAGCTACTAAAGGTGCCAAGTCACGGAGAAAAGTATCTAAGAAGGCTCCTCCTCTGGCGGAAGGCAACGCTATATCTAATCTAGTTAGCCTTAATTAGGATATTAAGCCTCCGTTTACGCAGCTATTGCCAGCAATCGTATTATCTAGTAATCTACCTAGTAACCCGCCCAGCGTTGGCAACCCTATGCAGGGAGAAACTTAGGAAGATAAGCTAAAATTAGCTACTAGGGTATCTAAAGCAGAGTCGCCGTATGTTACTTGCCGCTGGCAGGCCTTTATAGGTCCTAAAAAGGAGCTCTATAAGCCAAGATTCGATATAGAGTTTATCCCGGAGTACTACTACGCTAGTTAGCTTTAGATATAGGTAAATAAAGTTACTTAAGACTTAGCTATAAAGATAACTCTACTATAAAAAGTAATAATTAGAGACGTTTCTAGCTGCGCGTACAGGTAAAAGACTTTAAAAAGGTAGAAGCTATAGTAATTACTTAAGCGTAAAGACGCTACTAGCTTTATCTATATTATAAAGCACGCGCAGCACCTAAGAGAGTTCTTAATTAATATAATATATCTTAACTTTAATATAACGCTTACTACTAAGTCTATAAAGGTAATTAGTCCTATAGGCTAATAACGTAGCAGAGGCTTGTCTAGCTCCTAGGGCCAGGTTCGACTTACTACAACACAAAGGCAGCTACAAGAGCTGCCAGAGATCCTTACTAGCCATGCTGTCGCTGAGGGACCTTCAATAGCTATCCGCGATAAGTGGAGGTGCCAGGATACCCACTGTGGCAACTACCCGTACGTCTGCTGGGTCCAGCGTACGCCTGGCCAGCCTGATCGATTTGAGAACCATTTCCTAGTGAGCAGTAATATTGTGGCCATGTGGGCGCGCAACATCAGCCTCGAGAGGTGCAGCGTCAACGTGCCAGACGATACTGTACGCCTTGCTCTGCGTACAGCGAGGGACCTGAAGGCGAAAGAGAAGGCAAAGGAGAAGGCGCAACAGGGCTCGGCGTCTACGTCTATATTTACAGCAGATAGCTTTATAAGCGCGATTGCTGCCAGCGCGCTGTCTGTTAGTCAGTTAGCACAAAGTTAGCTACTTGCACGGCAGGCACCTATACCTGTAGCGCCTGCTGTCAGCTCTGCGAGTGCTCCGAGCGTGCCAGCGCCAGCGTGGAAAGATCTAACATGGAGAGATCTAACGTACGAGAACAACATGGAGCTCTTATATTAGACTTAGCACTTCTTTAACTAGTGGATAGATTAGGCAATGGCTGCAGAGGTGCTAGAGATTAGGACAGTATTTAGAAGGGTTGTTAAGGCCAGGCGGATCGATCTAAACATGCTAATAGATAGATCTAATACAGGCATGCCATACAAGATTTAGAGAGATAATTTTAAGCTGCTAATCGCACTGCTTCTGCGACTCCGTAAAATGGCATTTCGGTGGCAACTCCAGTATCCTGGACTTTCAGAGAGTGATCGAGAGGCATGTAGGGAGCTACAGCGGCAAGATAATGAGCAGAAACAGCAGCTGAGAGCTACTCAGGCAGAGGGCGGAGAGACGATCGTGTAGAGGTAATCGTGTAGAGGTGATCGAGCAGAGGGCGTAGAGGTGTTATCTTCGACGCGTAGGGCACGGGCCATATTCTATAGATATCGCCCGATATGATTACCTTATTCGTATAATCAAACACCAACTTTCTCGCCTTGTCTGCTCACCGTACGCCTCACCCTCTATAACTCTACCACCACGCTAGCTACACTAAAATAGATAATAGCAATTAATTTAGCAGCCTTAAATTACCCTTATACTACTATAAGATTACTATATTTATATTATAGTAGGTGCTAGATTTTTAATCTCTAAAACTGACTCTAACAGAATATATCCAACTATGTACTACTAACGATAGTATAAAACCACTCTAGCGAATACTAAATATATACTATTAACTATAGTATAATACCTCTATAGCGCCTACCTATAGTACTTAAAGAAGTTACCTATAAAGCTTTTATAGCATACACTTAATATAGCTTCCTTTAGAAAATACTTAAATTTATCGTACGCCTTAGCGCCCTAGTAATACTGCTAGATCTAGGTCTTTAACGCCTTAAAGGTCTACTTAATTAGATTTATATTAGGTAAGTAAGGAAGTAGAAACTCTATAATCACGCCTGCCTCTGCGCATATATTGGCCAGCCTTACTAATCAATAGATAGACGCGTTGTCAAGGACTATTACTAAGCGTTTTCCTGGCCAAGGACTACAGTGTAGGAGTACTTAATTGGCAATAAAGTCCTCTATTAGCTCCGCAGTAATCGCTCCCTAAAAAATTATATAGGCGAGGTATCTGTTAACGTCTATAGCTAGTAGTAAGCTCCACCTCTCTAAGCGCTTAGCTAAGTAGCTAACGTGGCAGGCTATATTAACTTTACTCTAACTATACTTTTAATCCCCTATACGCTCGTTGCAAGCGCTCTTATTAAGGTAAATAATTTAATTAAGTTAATAGATTTACTAGTAACGCGCTTAAAAGGCTTAATAAAGACCTTTATAACGCTCCTTAACTACTTTTAAGACTACCTTCTTACTCTATTGCATGGCTTTAAGCTCTCTATCTAGAGTTATAAAAGATACCTTAACGTCGTACTTATCGTACAAGAAGTCCTGCATCTTATCTATATAAGATATTAGCTTATCACGCAGTATCTTAAGCAGCGCGTCTCTATAGCATTGCTTAAGCAAAGGTAGCCTACCACGACATACGTATCTTAGCCTAATTAGCTTACTAAAGGCCTTTAGGTTAAGCCTATATTTGCGTACTGTTTTTAGGTTAACGCTAAGCTCTCTGTAGATAGCTTTATTATTTTTCCTATCGTTAACGCGATCCATAATAGCCTAGATAAGTAATTACTATAGGCGGTGCCTGGTAGGTCTCCCTAGATCCTGCGGCATTATTTACCTAGGGTGAATATTCCGTGTAATCATTTTATTGCTTACAAAACAGGTGTACGAAAGTGTTGGTGAGGAACCAATTACTAAGTGCTAACAGAAAAATCCGCCAAAGTGGGGCGGGACGGTATTTCGGAAACGACAATAAAACACGGTAGCGGTCCGTCTTAAGCGACTCCACGAGGACCGTTCTAAAGTTTGAGCAGTCACTTCGCAACTCAACTTAGAAAACATCTCGACATGTCGGACATCCGCAAAGTGCTTTATCCTGCCGAGGTCTCTCCGGTCCCTTCCTGTGTGAGTAATGAGGTTCTCCATATCTCTAAGAAGAAGACAATATGAGCGTTGTCTATGGCAGTGGCCTGCTACTCCACCAGATGCGGGTCTTAATCATCGGAGCTTTCAAGATCTTCCCTGCATCACGTAATTAAAATATTCCGACCCGCCAGTTTACCTAGGATGGTACCAGGCCTCCCTGACCTTATTCGACCTTTCCAAGTTATGAACCGTAGTGGGGTTCGCGGCTAGGCGACTAGGGAGACATTCTCGCCGTCGAACGGGAGGGTCGTTGTCTTTCAAGCGTAGTTCGTATATGCCGTATACGATTTGCTATGCGAGGCGTTTCTTGTTCTAAACTGTCTCGACACCGCCATTGTTAGATTCCGATCCACATCAAAAGGCCCCAGTTCCACTTCTGTTCACATCCACCAATGACTCCTGCGCTTCTTTCTCCACGCATGTACGCGGAACTATCCACAGCGCGCAATGCCATGACATTAGACCATCCGAGGCCGACGTCTTCACTAGCGGATATATCCAGCACTGCAATTTTCGCAGACCAACTCGTCGGTACCGCGCTACACCGCACAGGCAAAGATCTTCCGCCCTCACGAGACGAACGGTTTGCCGCCCGTCTTGCGAGCTTGAATTATGACAGACGGTCGATGTACACGACTTTCTTCTAGAATTGGATCGTAATGGTTCAACCCCATCTTGGAGCGGACCGTGGGACATCTAATATCGCTGCCCTTCCGGCCCCTTCTTTTTCGTGACACCACTTATATGTAATTTCCACCATTCCACTCCAGTACTGAGTCAATAGACAAGTAAGTTTGGACGTTGTATTCCCTCGTGATCTGGGGTAGCATACTGTTCCCAGGATTTTAAACGCTTTTGCATTCAACACCAACCTTCTGAGTTCGATCCGGCATTATGGGCCTCACATCGAATGCAATGTTCTTGTCCGTCATCATTCCTCTGCCGTTTGATCTGGCTACAACAGCGATGCGATTCTGGATTCGCTACCGCAGGAAAGCCTGGGGCGCCGATGATTGGGCTACGCTCATCACACTGGCAAGTTCTCTCACATCAATCGAAGAGGAATGAGGCTAATAGATGCGCAATACAGCCTTTCTACACCGTCGCAATGATCGCAACAATAGGGATGAGCTTCAGTGGCGTGGGTGCAGTGGATGCGACAGCCACTCCAGAGCAAATGACTAATTCGCTGCGGGCAAGTAGTCGACCATCCCAATAGCCTCACCAGCATCCACTAACGGTTCGATAGTGGTTCTACGTATTCCAGGAGCCTTGGTGCTTCACGCTTGTTACTATCAAAGCCTCCATCGGATTTGCGCTCATACGCATCACCAATAGAACACTCTGGATCGAGCTGGTGATATACGGAAGCATGCTGCTTTGCCTGCTCACGATGGGCGGAACGGGCATGTACCTCTTCTTCGCATGCGATCCTATCCAGTAAGCAAGCATACCTTTGGTACTCATTCTCTATCTTACCGAACACTTTACTGACGCTGCGCCCAGGAAAAATTGGTACACTGACGTGCGTGGCTCTTGCCAACCGCGCGAAATTCAGACTGCATTGTCCTTTGCGGTCGCTGCTGTGTCTATCTTCACTGACTGGACCTTTGCGAGTCTGCCTGTATTTCTTTTGTGGAACGTGCAGATGGACCCACGAGTCAAATTCTCTGTCATGATCATGCTGGGATTGGGTGTCTTGTAAGTGCATCGTCTTTTCATACCCGGAAAGCGAGGCAAATGCGCTAACCGCCGACAGCGCTTCGATCGCGCCCATCGTGCGCCTGAAATTTCTCTTCGGGTTGAACGATCAAGCAAGATTCCTGGAAAAACTTAGCCCCATTCTCGCTTGGGCGGTGAGTAACTCCATCCCTAAAGCCGCTCACCACTGACGCAGCCAGTCCGCCGAAATGAACGTCGGTCTTATCGTTGCGAATCTCCCAGCCTGCCGTCCGCTCCTGGACTCGTTCGTCACTCGCATATATAGCTCACGAGGCCTCTCTCGGAATCAATCACGCGGGCCAGGGGTGTCTGGTGGCGCTGGAAAGACCATGGATCGATATGTGGAGCTCGAAGAACAAGGACACGCAGGCCTGGAGACGAGGATATACGGCAAACAACAAAGCGGTAGTCTAAACGACCTAGGTATCGACGATTTCGATGATGAAAGTCAAAAGGGTATAGTAGATGGTAGGAAGAGGAGCGATACATTGAGGGTGCAGGTGAAGAAGGATATCTGTGTATCGGTAACAAAAAGCGAGGTGCCGGACTCCTTCGCATAACTGATTACACCCGATCTATTCACATTGGCCACCTTGCCGGCAAGGAAAACTAAAAAGCATATGGATATTTCGAAATCATATGAGTGTATGTGGTGAGTAAATTACAAAATCCTCTTCTGCTTTCGAATACCCAAAACCATGCTCCAGCGCGCCAATGTGTCGTTGATCGTCCCCGCCGTCGCCCGGATCCACCTCTGCTGCTCCATGTAGACTCTACTGAGGAAACTCACACTTCCACTCAATCTGGAAGGGCCACTCCCAGATGGAACATCCGTGGTCCCTGCCATCAAGCGTGCAGGTGCTGATATGATTCTGCGGCTGGCCGTCGCCGTTATGACTCCACAGCTCCGGGGCGCTCTCTCCGCACTTGTCGAACAAAAGGTGCTGATCGTTGTACACGAAGTCAATATGGCAAGGATTGAAGTCCTTTCCGGCGCCGAATGTTTTGAACTCTCCACGGCATAGGTCGTCGCCCGTTTGCCAGGTAATCTTAGATTGAGGTTTTGCGCCGGTGTAGCCGATGAAGATTTCGTTCACGCTGTTGCCGCGAGCATCGAGCGAGGAGGCTGCGGAAGCGGTGGTGGGGGCGGCATTGGCCGTGAGCGCAGCGCCCAGGAAAGCAGTGATGGTGGAGAACTTCATTTTGAGAATTGAAGGTTTGATTGGGGTTTGAGCGTTGAGACACGGAATATGGATCTGAAGGATAGACTGGATGGAGACCGAAGAAATGAATGTAAGATACAGTGAAGCGAAGGAATTGTAGTAAATGTTTGAACTGGATTTCTTCGAGCATGTCAAATACTGTATATATACTCAGTTACAGTTCGGATGTTCAATTATGGAATGCTTATGCACGTAATTCGGAGTTGAAGTCAACGGGGCTGAAGTAGCAGTGTGGAGCACCGATGGCGTCAGCAGTTCCGAGTGGCAGACACCTTGCTCCATTGAGGAAGAGGCGAATGCGGAAAGTGGTACATGTGCATTATTATCTTTAAAATAGATTCTTAGGCCATTGGGCTTGGTAAAACTGCTTAATAGAAATAGCAGATTGTTAAACCGGAAGCTAATGAAGGTGCGACGACAACGTGCGATGCCAACAGATACTAGCGTCTTTTTAGGAGCACAAATTCATGAATAATCGAAGAAAAAAAATCTTAGTCCTAAAATGAACACTAAGGGACCTCTGGTGTGCGCATTTTGATGTGTATGTGTTTCACGAGGGAGGATGAACGGCTTGATCGTCTTTTTTTGGGCAAGCGATGAGGACGCTACCGTAGCTTGGCAGTTGGCGCGCTGCGTCACTAAACGCGCTACCTTAACATAATTACTTAGCTAGCAACATGAGGCTACTAAGCTACCTATAGTTAATATTATCACGAGATTTTCTAGAGTTAAAGTCTTTAAAGCTAATAAATAATTACTAGCTACTTAAATTATTAATATTTACTTAATATTCTATTTATTTAGCTATTATATAACTTTAATATAAATATAATAAATACGTTGTAATTATTATCTATAGCCTTACGCTGAAACTACTTTTCCTTAAAAACTTTACTAAAAGACTTTAAAATATTTTTCTAATATATTTAAATATTTTAATATATTGTTGCTAATGTACTTAAATATTTTAATATATTTTTAAAGTTAACTTTTTATTTTAACGTATAGGTATAGCGAGTGGCCAGGCATAGCAAGTGGCCGGAAATGCCAAGACCCTATTAAAATCTACACTCTACACAATAGTACAGAACGCGTATAAATAGTTATAAGAAATTATAGTAGGCTAATATACTTAGAATCTACTTCTGCTTCTTTTTTACATGTGCGCGAATTATACTTCGCCTTGCTATAGAGTCTATAGTGCTATTAAGTTAATTTGCCTCTATTAGCGTGCGCCCTCTTTTTTACCTTTTTCTTATTACTTCGCGCTGCAAGATACTTTAGGGTAGCTTATTACTAGCTATTAGTAGCTATAAGAACTCCTTTCTACTATATTTACTTTCTTTTATGCAATTTCTATTACGTAGTAGCCTTACTAGTAGCTTAAAGCTTAGCGTTACGCTTAGTTATTAATACTAAAAAATACGCTATTAGCTTAACGCCTTTTATAAGCTTTTTAACTTCTTTAACTATACTTATTAAGGAACTATTTAGGTGCTTCTAAATTCTTTCTTTTACTAACGTTAATTATAACTTTAATTCTAAGGTATTACTTAGTATTTATAACTACTACGTACTATCGCGTATAGTATAAGGCGAACGCGTACGTAGACAGACGTTAAGCTTTAATATTATTACTTCTAGGTTAAGGGGAATAAGGCTAGCACCTTAAAAGCTTTTTTAAATATTATATTAAGTAATTATAGAATTAAAAGTAGTAATAAAGTAAAGTAAGAATTTAATTTTAGTAATATGCGTAATATAGTTACGTATTAGATCCTTAACTTAGCGCCTATACGCCTTCTTTAACGGCGAGAAACACCCCACATCTAGTGGCTACAGGAGGTGCGACGAATATAGAGGTATATAGAGAGTAATAATCTTGTTAACCTTATAGTATTGCTAGAATTTGAGTAAGTTATAGCTCTTATAGCTATTAATAATAAGTAGTTAATAACTACTAATAGTACGCCTTTTTATATGCGCGTTAAAGTGCTTTAGCTATTATAGACTAAGCTTATTTATTATCTAGCTATTCTTAGAGACTATAATAACCTAATTATAAGGTAGACCTTCTCTTTATATTAGGCAGAGAGGTGGTGCTTGCCCTAGAAGATAAGGAAGGATAGGATCGTCCACCCCGTCGCGTTAATACTATAAATAGCTATTATTTACTTTTAGTTACTCTACTGCACGCTCTTTAGCTTGTCTTAATACTTAAAGCTTGTAATAACTACTCTTGTTAATATTATATCTATTATAAAGCTAGTCTTGTTAAAGTTATAAGTGTCTTTGTCTAGGATACTATGCTTGGCTTTAGTATTCTCTACAAGCCGGAACTAAGCCTGTATAACCTTAGAATCCTTACAAAAGGCTCTCTTATAGTTATGCTTTTAATTAAACCTAACTTAGAGCTCTAGCTAGCGCTTAATAAAGTTATAAAACTACTTTTAACTAACTAGCTCATAGTAGGGTATAGCTAGTAAAGAATTAGCTATATCTTTTATAGTAGTAAGCTAGGGCAGAAATCCTTGCATATTTAAGTTACGTATATACTATATAATTACCTACTCTTTTTTTATAGTAAGTTTTATTAAGTTAGGTGCGTAGTTGCGTTAAAAGGTAGTTCTAGCACGTCTTTATTATAGTAATTTTTTTAATAACGTTATAGACTACTATAGCGCGTAGAATTAAGAGTAGCGCATCTCCATTAATAGCTTAAAGCGTAAGCTATAATTAGGCCTCTTTTAATTTAGGTAGTTTATTACGTTGTTAAGACATCGCGTTATACTGTAGCTGATAGAACGTTTTGATAGGGACTTGGCATTTCTGGCCACATGTTATGCCCGGCCACTCGCTATGCATGTACGTTATAGTTTAAATTAGCTTCTTAGCTTTATTACTGCTCTTTATATTAATATTAGCGTTTAGTAGCTAGTTAATCCTTCTCTAATCTCAAGTACTAAGTATTATAATTAAGCTTTTTATAATTATTAATTAATAGGTATAATTATTTAATCTAGTAAGGAGATACTTATAGCTTTAAAGGATTAAAAAATTAATAACTACTTTATAGTACTAACTTAGATCTTTTAAAATAGGCTAAAAAGTCTCTCTTAGCAATAAAGGCTAGCCCTTAGCTATTCTATAAAAAGGCTAATAGTTTATTTAAATAAGCTATTAATAGAGGCTTAAACACGTAGATATTAAGAGGCTATAATACATAGGTTAAATAAGATAGATAAATAGCTAACTAGATTCTATTATAATTATAATAGTTAATAAAATTTGTAATAATATAAAATCTGTAGCTATTAAGAATTAATAGTTACTATAATTATCCAGCAATTAACTTTATAAGGTAATTAAATATCTATTATAGCTATATAAGACCTATATAATTACTTAACTAATTAAATTTAAATATAATAATAAAGGTCTAATAGTGTTAAGGATTAAGATCCTCGACCTAGCTTAATTATATGTTTTTAGAGATGGCCTAATAGATTAGAGCTGGATCTAGGGCAGATCCGTCGGTGTATATATAGGCTATAAGCAATATCCACTCGCGACTGCTATCCTGAATAGCTTGCCTTACAGCCTTGCTCTCGTACAGAAGCCTATTAAAAATCCTCTTTAAGAGAGAGGTGATGCCAGATAGGATGCCTTTTTTGTCTATATTATAAATATCTTAAGCTTTAACCTAATACTACTCTATCTTCTGCTGTAGGAGGTTAAAGTAAAGTTTATATTTTGCTAAAGAACTAGCTTTATAATAATTACTATTAATACTAATTCTTTACTATAATATTACGGATTTAGCGTACTAATAAATAAAGTAATTAACCTATAATATACTAACATTTTTTTAACTACTGTAAAGGTAGAATTCTATATTATTTATTATACAAGAGGAAGGGTACGTTTAGTAAGAAGCTTAATATATTATATAGGCTTTTATTTTTACTATTAAGTAATAATTAAGTTATTATATATAAAAAACTACTACTGGCTAATAAAGCGCTGATACTAGCGCATTAGTATAAATTAAATAATACCATATTCTTTTATATTTTTAAATATAAGAAAGAGTTTCTTAGTTTTTATAATTTAATTACTTCTATCGCAGCTATAATTAGGTCTATATTAGTAGAGTTGCAGCGCGTTAAAGTTAGGGTATTATATAGTAGGGTGGCGCGTTTGGTAATGCGGCGCGCTAACTACTAAGCTATATTACTATATCTTAGCAGTTAGTACATGTTATTACTACTTTATATAAGACTGTACTAACCTATCCGCATAGTAAATTAGAGATAAGAATATTATTTTCTCTTTTATCTCCTTAATCACTGTATTAATATCTGTAAAAAAATATTATAAAGTATTATGCCATAGTAATAAGCCTAGATTCTGTTTTTCTTTCGTCTTTATTAGCAACGCCTGACATAACGTGTTCCACTACCATCCTGTCAACACTACTCTCCTGTCCACCCCAAAAACTACCAAAAATCGCAAAAACTGTATCTTAGTATCTTAATAATAGCTTAATACTAAATTCCAAAATTTTATAATAAGCCCCTTTATACCTACATTAAGACTCTTGTTAACGTCCTAAAGTAATAAACCTAGCCATTATTAAGGTATTGAGTTTTAGCCATTAATTTTAAGCTAAATTACGATATTTTTAAAACTGTACAATAAATTGCCTTCTAGGTTAAATAAGAGTCTTAAAATAGTTATGTACTAGTAGTTATAAAATTTTAAAAGTTAATATTAAGCTATTATTAAGATATTAAGGTATAGTTTTTGCGATTTTTGTTAGTTTTCGGCGTAGACGGGATAGTAGTATTAATTAAATAGTAGTAGAATACGTTATACGATGCGGAGGCAGTTAGTGCGCAGAGATAGTTAATACGCGACTTTTCACTAATTAAATTTAAAAACACTAGTAATTTAAAGCTGAAAATCTCTTTAACTACTTAATATTTCTTAATATTTTTTTAATATGTACAATACTACGTATCTCTATTACAGATATGTAAGAAAACATTATATAAAATAATATACAACTATAGTATAAATAGTAATAAAAGAAATATAGTTTTATTAGTAAAAAGCCTATTTTTTGCTTTTAAATAACTTTTGTAATACGTTATATATTTTTCAGTTCGGATGCGTAATATTTTATATACAAAAAAAGTTCAAAAATATAAAGTAGTTAAAGAGCTATTGTTAGATAAAAAGCATATCAAGTTCGGAGGATCAGGGGTAGCCCGAAAAAGGCCGGGGATTAACCGAGAACACACAGAACCTGCCAAGGAAACCCCGTAGACAGGCAGAACAACCCAATACATTAATTTAACCCCCCGAATTATTAGGACATCTATTAAGACGTGACATCTAATAATTAAGAGTCTCACTACCTTAACAAGAGCGAAAATGGTAACCTAAAACCTAAATTAAACTAACGGAACGATTATTCTTCGCGATAACACTAAATACCGCAGCTAGCTTAACTAACTATAAGCCCGCTGCGTTGTATATAATATATAGGCGCAAGTCGACCCCGATTTAGCAATTACCCTACTTATGGAGCCATTTAAGCCCGAGCTACCTGAGACAGTAGACTATACGCCAGCCGTAACCCTTCTAGACGGCGTCTTACTATTAAGACTATCCGAACTTTTGTCCGCTGGACTAAAGAGCTACAAAGAGGATTTGGACCTCTATAAACTCCGGATAGAGAAATACAAGATGTAGTACATAAAGTATAAGACCAAAGTCGCAAGTTTGCAGCAGATCGTAGTATTTATCTAGTTATTAGTAGCACCGCATCTATAACGCACTTGCTATCTTCTAGATACTACTATTAAAGAATAAATTATAAAGCTAAAAGCAAAAGTAGGAGTTACCTCTAAGTTTAAATAAGAGCAAGCGCGATAGCGATACTATAGCTTGTTAAAGCCTCCACGCATAGTAAACAACTAGGACATATAGCTTACTAAATATAATTATGCCGTAATAGAGGCTGAGACACTAAACATGTCTAATACCACACAATTTAATCTTGTAGCTGTAGACTTTATGTTAGCAGTAAATAAGATAGCTCTAGTATAGGCTGTAACCTTCTAATTAAATAAAAAGGACCTACCTGGTATAGACCGAAAGGACATGATAGGACGTTTCCGAGAATATATAATGCTAAATTATCTAATAACGCGAAATAGAAGCTAAAAGGCAGCGTTTATAACGGAAGACTTATCTTATTTTGCTAAAAGTAGCTAAGCTGCCTAGAGCATGCAAGGGGATCCCTAACATATAGAAATAGAAAACTCTTAGGGTACAAAACGGGGTAGACCCTAACATTAACGTATAGCTGTGAAGGATGATGATCGTGCACCTTTAAGCTCTTTAAACCCTTAACGAGGTAGTAGTAACTCTGCTAAAGTGGACGCTAATCGTGGTAAACCTGCTAAAGTAGGCACTAATAAAACTGCTAAGTGTCTAGCCTGTAATATAAGACACCCTATTAGGGAATACTTCTATCTCTACCTGGACAAAGCACTAGAATAGTAGGAGCTAAACCTAAGAATAGCTAAATACGTTGCTCTAAAACAAGAGCACGATGCCAATTTTTAAAGTCTACTAAGAGCTTAAAGTAGACCTAGAACTAAGACTTTATCCTTTAAGAATTCCTATACCCCAACTCTAGAGATCACTAATTAGTGACTAAATAGAAGATAGATTTTAAAGGTGTAAGCCGCCTATTCTGCGACTTTTACTATAGACTAATTTAACTATCCTCTTCGGCGTTCTTTTATCCTTGACTCGGGCTCGACGTGCCACATTACGAACGACTCTAACTAAATTTAGAACTATTAGCTACCTACACAAGGCGACTTTATATAGGCAGGCGATACTTAAATCTAGGTAAAAGGATATAGAACTGTTATCTTAAACCTGAAACATAAATAGGGAGCTAAAAGACTAGTACTATATAACGTAGCAATATGCCTAGACATGCTATGTAACCTAGTCTCCTTCCAAGTGCTAAGGTAGAAGGGATTCTAGTAGGATACCTAATTAGAGCCTACTGCCTTAAAGCGACTAAATAGAACAACCATTAGAGAGCTTACCAAAATTTATAGATAATAGGTATTAGAATACTAACTCGTGCACTATGCAGCGCACTATACGCATTCCTATAATTCTTAAACGTAATAACGACTTTAAAGAGTATTGGCCCTCCTATGGTATAAAAGGCTTGGTTATTTAGGACCCGCTGTAATCGAGCACCTAGTGCGGCGAGCTGAGGGGGTGCGCGTTAAAGGAATTATAATAGTAGAGTGTAACTTATGTAGAAGAGCAAAGATGCGAAGGCAGATAAGCCGCGCACCTAGGATTAATAAGTAAGGACCCGTAGAAAGGCTTTTTATTAATTTTTACACCTACGAATTACTATTATTTAATAAAGAGAAGAGCCAGATGCTCGTTATAGATAGATATTCTAGTCTCTAATAGGACTTCTACTTTACGGATAACTAAACGGCAAGGTTAATTATTAAGACATTAATAATCTTCTTCGGATTTCTTAAGAACCAATATGACATCACTCTAAAAGTTATTAAAACGGACAATGAGATCACTATAGTTAAACCCGAAGTTAAGCAGTGGCTAAAAAGCCTAGGCATAATTATTAAGCATTTAGTACTAGACATGCAAGCTTAAAACGGCGGCGCTAAACGCTTAGGGGGCGTAAATAAAGAAAAATCTCGCGTAATACGTCTGGACGCAAACCTTCTATAGGAACTCTAGCCTAAAATTATAAGAGCTAGAGTGTATTTATATAATTAAACGCCAAACTACACGAATAACTAGAAAACACTATACGAGATATTCTTTACACGAGTATTACTAGCTAATAGGATTATTACGTCTATTAAGAAACTAAACTTAGCCTACCTAAAGGCGTACGGATGCAAAGCATTCGCTATAATAAACGATACCCACCGTGGAAAATTAAGACTATAATAACTCGACCCTAAAGCATGGATTGGATACCTTATTAGATACCGGTCATTAAACATTTACTAAATATAGATACCGACGCTGGCTAAGGTCATTAGCACGCGAGACGTTGTATTTAATAAAAATATAATCTTTAATAGGAAGATAGAGGATCTAATAGATAACGTTATGCATAATACGCTGGCCAAGATAGCTACATATATTAAGATAATTAAGCTACCACCACCGGTGCACCAACCAGAAACCGAATTATTCTACGAAGACGATGTCGCAGAAAACAAATCACCTATAGAGGACGAAGTAGACCCACCGGGCTACTATCGAGGAAGGAAGATTAGAGATCACTACCTAATACTACCTTTAACTCTACTACCTACAGCTCTGCTAGCATAGCTAATAACAGGGGAAAATACAAACCTACCTAAGATCACTTTATCTAAGATAGTCCCCTAGACAGCAGCTTTTATGGCAGGAACGAAAGTAGAAAGGGTCGGAAAACACAATAAGAATACGATTAACAAAGCCTAGATAAAAAGACTACTAGCGAAGGGCGTTAAGATTTACTAATTATAGTTACCTCTACTACCTACTTATAAAACGGACCTTAACTAATATCTAATAGGAGAATTATTCCGGGAAGCGCAGCAATCGTATCTGGATAGTTATAGAATTACCTAATCCTGGATAGAAGTACCGTACAAGACAGTAAAGGTAATAGGCTAACAAATCCTAGACTGTATGTGGGTGTATGTATATAAGTTTAATAAATATTACTAGTTTATTAAGTGCAAAGCGCGACTGGTAGTTAGAGGAGACTAATAACGTAATATAACTTCTTAGGACACCTACGCAGCAATATTAGCCAGAAGATTCTTTTACTTACTTATAGTAATTGCTGCCAAATATAACCTTGAACTTATATAATATAACGTTACTAACGCGTTTATACACGTATTACTAGATCGAGAAGTCTACATGCGCATGCCGCCTAGATATTAAAAACCTAGTACTATCCTTAAAGTCTAGAAGGCACTCTACGGACTGCGAATCTTACTACTTCTTTAGTAGAAAGAGTTTATAGCTACGCTTATTAAGTTTGGTTTCTGGACCGTGCCCTATAAGCCATGCTATATAATTAAGGATAGTATTATTATTTTCTTCTACGTAGACAACATCATCATTGCGCACTACTAAGATAAAGCTAGCTAAGCTTAGTAAGTTGTAGAATAACTTAGGAAGAAATACTTAATAACAGGCGGAAAAGACCTACTATAGTTCTTAAGAATTAAAGTAATTAGAGATTAGTAAAACTAACTTATTTAACTCTTCTAGGCCGCATACTGTGATAAAATCAGCCGGCTGGTTAATGACCAAACAATCCGACATGACACCCTAATAGGTATAGGGGAGCTTAAGCCGAGAGAAGGGCTGGCTTCGCTTATAGAGATTAATAAATACTAACGTAAGATTGGATCACTCCTATATGTAGCTGTTAGTACCCGACTAGATATTATATTCGTAACCTTAAGGCTGGCGAGATTCTTGTTAAATCCTAGTCTAGAATATTATTATGTGGCTGACCGAGCCCTGCTGTACCTTAACGAAACAAAGTAGAAGACACTTTAACTTAGAGGAGGCGAATTCTTGTAGGTAGCAAGTAATGCCTTATTTATAGATAATACTCTAGACTATAAAAGCTCGCAAGGCTACGCTATTAAGCTATTTAATAGCCTTATTACATAGCGTGCAAGTAAATAAGACACTATTACTACGTTAACTATAGAAGCTAAGCTCCTTGCTCTGGCGCAAGTCGTAAAGGAAGCTATCTTTATATTAAGATTAATAGAGGAACTAAAAGTTAAGCTACCTAGCCTTACTATTATAATCTAATGTAATAACTAGCAAACTATTTAGCTAGTAATGTAGGAGATCTCGAAGCTGCATACGAAGCTTCGACACGTTGATATATATAACTACTAGCTCCGACAGGAAGTAACTAGGGGAAGGATAAAGGTGGAATACACTAAATCCGTAAAGATAATTATAGATAGCTTAACTAAAGTACTCTTGGTAAATTAGTGGCAGAACTTCCTAAAGTAACTGGGACTAGTGGAGGTAAGGGATTGAAAGGTAGCTAATAAAGCACCTTTAGAGGAGATTTAAGACTAGCTTAATAACCTTACCCTCGTTTAATAACCTTAGCCATGGCTCGAATGGCTCCAAGCTGAGGGGGTGTGTTAGATAAAAAGCATATTAAGTTCGGAGGATCAGGGGTAGCCCGAAAAAGGCCGGGGATTAACCGAGAACACACAGAACCTGCCAAGGGAACCCCGTAGACAGGCAGAACAACCTAATACATTAATTCAACCCCCCGAATCATCAGGACATCCATTAAGACGTGACATCTAACAGCTATACAAGTTTAAAGTTACTAGTGTTTCTAAATTTAATTAGTAAAAAGTCGTTTATTAACTATCTCTGCGTACTAACTGTCTCGAGCGGGCCATACAAGCGAGCGGGCCATCTTACTAACTTTGTACACCTCTGCAGGCGTATCTCTTAACCACGTTAAGAGATAATATAGAGATATTTATAAAATAGTTTAACTAGTATCTAAAGCAACTTTTTTGCACGTACGTAAGTTATGTCTAGGCTCTCTATACCTCTTACAGCGCGTTAGGGTCTGGCGGCTATAGCCTAATTACTCTCTATATAATGCTATTTACGTTCTATCTGCTAGTTAGTCTCCTTTTAAGCAAGTATGCCCTCTCCCTCTCCCTTTATTAAAGTTCCTTATCTTTATATCTGCTTCTTCTTGCGCTACCTACGCTTTATTACTACCTTATTAGCTCTTTAAAGGCTAGTAATCTAATTACCTAATATTACCTTTACCCCCTTTTTAAGCTTGCTAACTACTTTAATAATTAAAGCTAGTAATAAGCTTTTATCGAACTATATATAATTATATATTAGTATTAATTAAGCCTTAAGCTTACGTACGTTACTCAGCGCACGAGCCTTTTAGGGAGCCTTTAGTAAAGTAACTAGTGTGGGCATATAGAGCTACATATCTACTTTTAATAAGATAACCTTAGGCTATAGTGGGACAAGGCCTGTGCCTTTACAGGCTAAATAGATATTAGCTAACGTAAAGAATTACTTAGAAGCTACTTTAAAGACTAATAGAGATTTAAGCTTCGTAATATAGTTAATATAGTGGTAAATTAAATTTTTAATTTTGTAGCTATACTCGCGATTTAACGACGAGAAGTAGCTAATATTAAGTAGCTATAATAGGTAAAATAAGTAGGGTAGTCTATAAAGCGTATAGATATTATTCTCCTTAAAAAGCTCTTAAAACCTAAAATAGTAGTAGCTTTTATAATTATTAAAAATAAGTAGCTAACGCGTACTTATAACGTATATTATTATATAAGTATTAAAGTGTTTTAGTTATTCAACTCTAATCTTATTAATTATTTAGCTATTATTATTAATAATAATAGCGTAGTTCCGTATAATATTTCTTTTATACTAGGTAAATAGGTAGCGCTAGCTAGTAAATGTTACGATCCAGAAGTCGACGGTGGGACGGCGAGCTTTATGACGGCATCCAGGCCCCACCTCAGGCTTACGTAACGTCCTAGGCTGTTTCAGACGCCAAGACCATGGGACACCGTGGGACCACGTGATCCCGATCACGTGACGTCCCAGAGAATCCCATGGGATCCCACAGCGCCAAGGTATGGGACATCGTGGGATTCTATGGGACAAGGAGGATATATATACAGGATAGTTTCCTATTATGCGCTCCTTGTAGTTAACTTATATATTTTCTATATAAGTACGTTCTCCTATATAAACTAATAGTTATTTTATTTTATTATAAGATTAAATTATCTAGCCTCGCACTAAGTGTCGCATTAACTTATACTACTAAATAATTTATAAAGTACTACGATACCTTACTGCCCTAACTTGGATCGGAACAAGGTGTGAGAGCCTCATAACAGTAAAAATAATAAATAGTAGAATAGCCTAGCTAGTAGCGTTAATTTCTTAAATTATTATTACGTACTTATAATTACTTAATTAAATAGACTTCAGCTAGCCTTTTCTTTCTAATCCTATTATAATAAGTTAAGTTATAATCTTGTCTATTATAAAGCTAGCTTTATTAAAATTATAGACGTCCTTACTATAGATGCTACACTTAGCTTTTAATTACACTATAAACTTAAACTAGCTCCTAATTAATATAGGATATTTATATAGAACTTTCTACTTATTATACGCTTAATAAATTTACACGACTAGTAGATACTAACCTAACTTTTATTACGAATAGTCGCGTACGTAGGCGCAAATCCAAGCTAGTCTAAGTTAAGTATATATTTAATAATTACCTCTCCTTCTAGCTAGGTAAACCTTTTTAGGTTAGACTAATAATTACGTTAGACAGGCTTACTATCGCGTTAGTAATAAATATATTTTAAAAAATATTAAACGTCTATATAGTAACTACCTTACCCTAAAATTAGTTTTACTACAAAGCTAATATAGTAAGGTATATATTAACCTTATAGGAAGTTAGCTAGGCTTTAGTTAGGGGTCCTATAATAGCGAGGAGTTTACGCGGCGTAGAAAGTAAGTAGGATGCGTACGCGGTTATACAATACGTTATAGTTTATTAGTATTAAGATATAAATTTTTATTATGACTTAAGAAGGTAAAAATAAGGATTAGCTTTCGTTATCTATAACTATTAGTACGTATATATAATATAATAATATTATAAACTTACTTTTATTTTTTGTTGATTACTATTACTAACTCCTTTAGCGTTAAGTTATCTATAAAGCTTCACTATTTCTTCTTAGCTACCTTATTTTAAAAAAAAATTAAGTTTAAGTTTTATTAATTTTTTTTATAGGTCGTACGTATAATCTTCTTAAGAATGCTACCAAAGCCATAGGTCCTAGTAAAGGAATAATTACTAAACTTCTAATTAGAACTACTTACGCTTCTTTATAAAACCTTTTTTGGAGCCTTTGTATACTACTAATTATTAATTAATAACTCTATACGCTCCTAATTCTCATAAATATAATTAAGTTTTATTTATAATTACTTTACTATAGCTAATTAATATAACAGCGTAATAAATATCTGTAATAACCTATTATTCTTATTTAATGAAAATTATTTTTTATAAGCTTCATTTTTACGTTTATCTAAGTAGCCAAATCTCTTTATGCTATAATATAACTGTCGCGGGAATTATCGCTTATAGGTATCCTAATCGGAAGGAATAGGTAGAATGGGCAAATATAACACTAAATGCTTAGTATAAATACTACTCTTATAGTAACTTTTTATATGTGACTAATTAATTAATTTAATCTCTAAACTATATACTATTTAGCTTATTTTACCCTCTATAGTCATACACCTAGCGTTTTAAGGATATCGAGTAATTCTCCTTACGTAATTAATTATTAGATAAATTATTTAAACGCTTTAATTTATCTAAACACATCTCGCATTGCTCTATTGTTGTATAATAGAGCGCACTTTGTTTCTCCCCACGAGCATCTTAAGTAGAGTATATAGAGCTCCTCTATAAGCTCCTTTCTCTCTCTTCTTTTATTACACTAGACCTCCTCTGCCCTTAGTAGTAGGCTACGATTTATAACAAGCTTAGAAGAGCACTCTCTTTAAACCTATAAAGAACTTTACTCTCTTAGTAAGCACAATATGCCTAACTAATTAAAAGAGCTAATTAGTATAGTTTATATAGCTTAAGTTATAAGCTATATAATAAGTCGTTTAGAATTACGTTAATCTAAATACCCTAATTACTAATAATTTTATAGTAATTACTTTTTAATTTCTAGAACTCATAGAGCTCCTAAAGATATATAATAATAAATTTAATAATCTAAATAAGATTAATAAAGAATAGCCTAGGGAGGTAGCATATCGTAGCGCTTCTGAAAATAAGATTTCTTTTAAAGAGCGTAAGAACGATCGCGCTATCTACTACAATAAAGCTTTACGCTAATACTAGTTAAAGGTAGGTAACAATAAGGCGCGCTTAGCTAAGTATACCGCTGGAATATAGTAAGTATAGAATATATTTAATTGGATAATTAAGACTATTAATACGCAGCTCCTAACACTTGCTTTAATAAGTATTAGTAACTAAGAAAGTTCTACATTATAAATAATTATATAATATCTTAAAATAGAGCTCGCCTTATTAGATATAGTATAACTTTATAAAATCTAATAAGAATACTATACCCTGCTTAAACAAGCTTACTATGGAATAATAAATCTAGAATAATAATATAAAAAGTAAAGTACTCTTTATATACTTGCCTCGGAGTATAGGATGTTAGGGATTAAAGGAAACATTGTAATAACTAACTTTTTAAGCACTATAGTAAATTAGATAGCTCCTAAATAGGCTTAAATTTAGCACGCTAATAATAAATAATATCAAATTTAAGTAAGCGCTTACTTATTTTAAAGAAAGTTAGTAGGATCTTTTTAGCTTACTTTAATATATGAGCTTTAAGCTTAGACTTTAAACTAGAAATTTTTATAACGCGTAGTGGATAGAGCGCTCTTAAATTTAATAATAAGACTAAGAAAGTGCTATATCTAAGGAAAATAAAGGGCTACCTATATAAAAAAGGATTAAACTACTAGCTGCGCTCTATCGTAAGCATAATCTTACTTCTATTAACTAAAGCCTCTTAATTATTATAATATAGTTATAAGCGTACTTTTTACTTATTATAAGTTTACTAGCTTCTACATTACACACCCTAAGACAGAGACTTTAAATATTTAGTACTAAAGAGTAGGCTACGTTAGGAGAGACGCTTTAAAAGCTCTTATTAAATGAGTAAGGAACATAAGAATATAAGATATTTTAAGGAGATAATATAAGTACTACGCCATTATATACGCGTCTTAAGTAGTGTCTAGAAGGCTAAAGGAGCACTCGCCACGACTATACTTCTAAATTTCTTAGGATCTGTTTAACTACCTATTAGGAAGGGTTAGAGAGCGCTAGGTAATAATTCTAAAGTATAACTATAGTAAAAAGCTATATATATTTTACTTATATAATAAGTTGTGGCGCACAGTCACAACGATCAGGGAGCTCAAAAATAAAGTCTACTAAGGAGAGGAAGCTCTACGACGACTAGCTATTTATGGGTTTAGGGGATAGCGTACTTAGCTGCTCGACTGCTCGGCTCAACCCTAGCTAGCGCAGAAAGCTCTAGCAAGGTGCCTTTTGCAACATAAGTCTACTACGTAGATCCTTAACACCTAAAAGAGCTTTACTAAGCGTATTTAAACCCCCTATAAGGTTGAGATTGTTATAAATTTTTAATATAATAATATAGTAATGCGACTTTTAAAAGGTAAAAGGTGCTTTAAAATATAAGTTAAATAATATAGTTTTAAAGTAAAAATAACGCTCTTAGTTACCTATAAGCTTAATAGTATAGTAGAACGCGCTAGGCAGAAAGTAATTATATAAATTTTAAAAATAAAGCTTAGCATAAGCTTGCTTAATAAGTTATAGCCTAAAGTTATAAAAATAATTATTTACTTTATTAATATAAGTCTTGCTTTTTTATAAAGTATACGCTTACTAAATAAAGTGCGGGTGTTGGCTTTAAACCTGCGCAACACTGCTACGGCTTTTACCGCTATGCAGTTTGCCTGCGGTTTATTGCGCAGTTTGCCTGTGGTTTGTTGCGCTAGTCCTAATTAGGCTAGCAGGGGACAAACCACGCTTAATAAATACTTCTTACAATAGCCCACCACAATAGATCTGCAATCAAGAATTAAATCAATACTACATCGTTGCAACGAAGTCTTGATCCAATAGCCTATTGCTATATTAACACTGATCAGTGGTTGCTACACCACAGATCGGCAAGATATACTGTATACAGGGAATCTCAGCGCACGTTTCAGGCTGAGTATTCTGGCGATAGAAGCGCTTAGCGCATGCCTCCTCCCCTACTAAGGCCCAGGATACAGCATCGCTAGTGCGAAGTACAGGTACGACAAGCTCACTGCTATCCTGTATTAGGATTAGCGGCGCCTCGTATTTGAAGGATCTCTCCGCCTGGATTGTCCCTACCAAGGCTTAGTTCGGAAGGAGATTTGCGTCAACTACGCTAACTTTTATTAAATTACACTAATTACAGGCCTATATCTAAAACACTATTATAAAGTACACCTAAACAAAGGATCGCTCGTGGTACCTAGACAAGATAATCTATAAGGACTAGTACGCTAACTAAGATTTTAATATCGCTAACGCTACTATTAATATAGATAAACTTAACATTATAGTTATTAACTAGATAATACAGGTGGAAAAAGATAACATATTCGACCTGTTTCTACTACTTAAGTTTAAGGAGCATTTTGAGAATTTTACCCGCAATCTCTTTAATAGCATTAACAAGCGTATTTAAAAAGCACTTAAAGAGCTCTTCCGCTAGCAAGGCATCTATATTAAGTAAGGTAATAGTAATAATCTCCCTAACTAATTCGCAGAACTCCTTATATTAACTACTGTCCTAAAATGGCCTGTCGAGCATCTTAAGCTTATAAGGCTCTGCGAAGGCTTTAAGTGCCACTAGATCGTAGATAATAAAGAATAATAGTGGCAGCAGCGAGCTCCGCTAGGTGGAGGATTATTATTATTATTATAACCTGGATTTACGCCTGTGTAGAATAACTCTTATTTGCTTACTAACCTCGCCAAGTTATACACGCCGGAGCAGAAGTATTTAGGTAACAAATACGACATCCTTAAGACGAAGATTAAGGTGTTTAACGACCTCTACACTAAGGTTGAGATTAATGAGGATAAGCAGTACAAAATGGCACTCTCTATTATGCCTACTAGCTAAGCGCTTTAGTATTACTACGATTACATTGCTCCCTAGGCGCTTACGCTTACTTATAATATAATGTTTAATAAGCTGCGCACGTACTTTAACACTACACAAGCTTACTAGATATACCTCTAGGAGTAGCATAGCACTACGCTTAAGAGCGTCATAACTGCTAACCCTAAGAAAGACCCTATAGAGTGTTTTAAAATAGTTATTAGTAAGATAAACATGCTCTAGGTACTATTACAGGACTAGGGTAAGAGCTATAATTAGCATTTGCTTGCGCAATAGCTCCTTAGCGCATGTTGTAGTATTAAAGTAACTACTATAGCTTGCTTAAAGCTAGCGACTATATTTAAAGGTGTCGCTGTAGATCTCCGCAACGCAGTTAGCATGTAGTTGAGCTATTATTCTAATAGCCAGTTTCTATCACGAGATGCAGATAAGCAGTATTACACTAATTATCGCTACATCCGCAATAATCGACAAGCTACAAGATTATTAGATAATAACTACCATAGCTACCGCTATTAAGGTTAAGGCGGATCGCGCGGCAATTAATTTAATAACAATAACTGTTAGTTAAACTACTTAGGTAATCGCCGTAACAAGACATGCTTTATCTATAAGTAGCCTAAGTGCTAATTAACTTAACACTTAAAGAAGGAGCGCATGGAGTATCGCCAACGCTATAACTAATACGCTTAAGATAATCCTAATGCCCCGAGCTATAAAGTGTTTCTCACCGGCTATAAAGGTATAGAGCTTAAAGATAGCGACGGCAGCGACAATAATGCCAGTAATAATAATATTAAAGTATATTTTACTAACTAAGTCTACTTAACTACATCCTACAGCAAGGTTAACGGCGACGCTATTATCTCTAGCCTTAATAACGCTGCCGCACTTTATGTAATTACAGGCGATAATCCTTATATCTCTAGCAAAGCAAATAAAGATGCTTAACTCTTCTTATTTAATTCACGCTATAGCGCAGATATCTTTTAAGGTATTATGCCTAATACTAGTGCAGCCGGTGTCTTAACTACTAGCAAGATATAAGTAAAGGCACTGTAGCTTATCTAACTATTTATAGTTATTAATAAGTCCACCGCAGGACGTTGTCGAATCTAATTTAGAGATAATCTAGAGTGTTTCTCCCTTAGCGATGTTAATGTTAGCACGCTATTTGGTATAATCACCTTTATAGTAATGCTAACTAACACACTATTTCTACTTTACTTAAATAATATGGATTATTATAGTATATTCTTTAACAACATTGATAATATGCTCGTTTAAGGTGGCAAAGAATTCCTAATTGTCCGTAAATAGGGACATCTATATCTCCTGCTTAATAAACAAGAGACTATTGTCTACTACTTAACTAAGACTAAGCTGCGCCAGCTTCACTAACGCTTTGGCTATTCTACTACTAGACGACTGCACAAGATCCTTAGCAAAGCAGGCTATAAAGACATTAATAAGGATATTATTAATTGCATTAATAAGTACTGTTACTAGTGTTAAATCTATAGTAAAGCACCTGGCCGTTTCCGCTTCACTATTCGCGATAACATGGACTTTAACTCATGCGTTATTATTAATGTAATGTACATTAATTAGAAACTAGTGCTCTACGTAGTTAATAAAGCTATAGCTTTTTAAGCTGCTCGATTTATGCTAAATATCTAGGCAAACACTACTTGGGATCTTCTTCGCGCCATGTGGATTAACATGTACGTTAGTCCTCCCAACGTTATTAAAATAGATGCTGGCAAGAACTTTATTACTAATAAGTTTATTAATAACGCTACGTTACTTGTAATTAAGGTTAAGGAAGTCCCGGTGGAGGCATATTATTTAATTAGCAAGGTTGAGCGCTATTATGCTCCTATTTACTGTGCTTATAGGGTGATCTCTGCAGATGTTGGACGCATAACTACTCTCGAACATATCTTGTAGATAGCTGTCAAGGCTATTAATAACACCGCAGGTCCTAACGGACTTGTCTTAACTCTTCTTGTCTTTAGAGTATATCCTTGCCTATTAAAGAAATTACTACTATTGCTATCTATTACTGCCCGCGGCGCTATAGTGCGTAAAGCAATAGCTAAAGTGCGTAAGATTAAGGTAAAGCGCTAAGTTAATAAGGCTCTTGCAACTCGCAATAGTCCTAACGTAACTAATATCTTACTATTACCTATTCTAAGCAGCGTTAAGGTCTGGCGAGAGAACTATAGATAGTCTGGCCCGCATTAGATAATCGCCCTTTACGTTAATAAGTAATTTGTAGTTATCGAAATTAATAATAAATAAGTTACCTTCCGCATTACTATAGTGCGCCCGTATTATGCAGACGATATAACTATTATTACCCCTCTTGTAGAGGACGAGGATAACGGTGGCTCTAATAATAATTTTACTCCTATTATAGAGGAGCCCGCGCCTAAGCGTAAGCGCGGTAGGCTAAAAGGCTTAAGGAATAAGCTAAAACCTGATAAAGTTATAACTACTATAGTTAACCTTAATTAACGTGAGCGTGATAATCTTGTCCTGGCTAAGAAGCTACGAGTAGTTGGTAAGATTATAATACTAGGGTAACTATTTAAAGCATCTATAAAGGTAGAGATTAATGCCCTTATAATATAAGGTGTCTTCTACTTCGAGAAGTATAGTCCTTACCGTTATAATAAGGTCTATATCTTTAAGTCACGCATTATTAATAAAGTTAAGGGCAAGACTACTAATCGCCCGTATAAGAAGTCCTGTCTTGTTATCTAAGGATACGCTAATAACGACAAGAAGCTTATCCTAATATAGTCTCCCACTATCTAGCGTGCAAGCCAGCGTGTGATTATCGCTCTAGTACTATTACTGTTGAAGCTGGGTATGTACCTCTGGCTCCGTGACATCACTTAGGCCTATACGCAATCAGATGATTCACTCTAGCGTACTATTATAGCTGACATACCAGCCCAGCTTAAGGAAAGTTATCTAACAAATATAGTTATAGTTATTATTAAGCCACTATACGGCATTGCTGAAGCAGGTGCCTATTAGTGGTTAACGTATAATAAACACCACACTAAGACTCTCTACATAGTGATATCTACTTATAATCCATGCCTGCTTATTAGTAAGGCTAGTAGTAAGTGCTTTGGCATTATTAGCATGCAAACTAACGACACGCTTAGTCTGTCTAATAAAGCTTTTGCAGACCTTAAGGACTAAAAGCTACGTTTTAAGGCCAAGCCTAAGTAGTTTCTCTCACTAGACGCGCAAATTAACTTTAACGGCTATATTATTAAGCTTAATAATAATAATCGCGCCATTACTCTGCGCTAGAAGAAGTAAGGCAAGAAGCTAGAAATAGCTAATAATAAGTAATTATATATTTAATAGCGCGCTTGAGGTGCTTATATTACAATAATTTATTAACCTAAGGCGAGCTTCGACCTCGCCGCCGCAGCCTAAGCGAGTGAGCCCACAAAAGAAGAAATTACTAGATTAAATAAGCGCATTATTTAGTAAAAGGAGAATATTACTCGCGGCCTTAACTTTATCCTACTAGACTTAAGCAACTTAAAGCTGTACGCCTTTATTAACGCATTATTTACTAATAATAAGGACATGTTATTATAAATAGGCTTCGTGATTACGCTTAGTAATAAGACTAAAGATGGTAATTGTAACTTTAAGTTTACTAGCAATATTATTTACTAGTTATCTGTTAAGTGTAAGCGCGTTACTTGCAGCGTCCTTGCATTTAAGATCTACGCGATAGCCTATAGAGTCGACATTATAATTATAATTAGCGGTATAATTAACATAATTATACAGCGACTTAACCTCTCTAATATCTCTATCGTTATGTGCACTAACTTACGCTCCTTATATAATTGCCTTGTTAAGCTTGGTACCACTAAGGAGAAGCGCCTTATAATTGACATTATAGCTCTATGTAAGGCCTATAAGCGCAATAATCTTATAGACATCCGCTAGATTGATGGACGTGACAATATAGCAGACTTAATAACTAAGGCTGGCTCTAACTTAGCTATAGAGTATCTTATTAATTATAACTAGCTTGAGCTTCGCGTGCAAGGCTGGGTCAATCGTGCTAAAGTTAACACCCTAGAGTATAATTACAATAGCAAGAAGTAGTAAGTCTGTAAAAGGAGCAGCGAGATAGGCACTAAGAGGACGCGCACTAGCGCTAGTCTAGTTAGAAAACTAGTAACTATTACAGATTGTGTTTTATTGTAGATTTAAGTGTTCTGGGCTGAACTGGCCACATGTAGTATAAAAGAAAAGATAGCCAGTGTTGGCTTTAAACCTGCGCAACACTGCTATGGCTTTTACCGCTATATAGTTTGCCTATAGTTTATTACGCAGTTTGCCTGTGGTTTATTGCGCTAGTCCTAATTAGGCTAGCAAGGGACAAACCACGCTCGATAAATACTTCTCATAACAGCCCACCACAATAGATCTGCAATCAAGAATTAAATTAATACTATATCGTTGTAACGAAGTCTTGATCCAACAGCCTATTGCCGTATTAATAGCGGGACTTTTAGTTTACTTAGTATTTTAGATAGTATTGGCCTGAGCGTGTAAGAAGCACTTTAGCTAATTTAAAACTAAATTAAAATAGTATTTACGCGTATAGCTATTACGTATACTTCTTAAATAAGGACTAAGTAGCTAGTCATTATAGGCGCAACTTTAAAATAAAGCTAAAAGGCTATATTAAATATTTAGTAGGCTATAAAGCTATAAATATTTATAATGTATAAGTACTAGTGCCTAACTAGGTTATTACCACACGTAATATTATATTTAATAAAAGTTATTTTTATTAAGTAAAAGAAAATTTAGTAATTATATAAGAAAATTTAATACAGCTTACTAATATGTTTTTACTAAGCTAATTAACCTTAAAATAGTTTTTAAACGATTTTTAAGCACTCTAGCACGTAACTTAAGAAGTAAGTAAAATATTATTATAAGGCTCTCACACCTTGTTCCGATCCGGGTTAGGGCGGTAAGGTATCGTGGTGCTTCACGGATTATTTAGTAGTATAAGTTGATGCGACACTTAGCGCGGCTAGATAATTTAATCTTATAATAAATAAGATAACTATTAGTCTGTATAGGAGAACGTACTCGCGCAGAAGATATATAAGTTAACTACAAGGAAGGAAACAATAATAGGAAAGTCGCTACACTATATACTAGCCTATTCCTTCTTCGTAGTCCCGCCAAGGCCCTGTAGTCCCAGGGACTATAGTAGTCCCATAGGACTTCCCTTTATGCGGGACTTTATTACGTGACTACTAACTAAGCTACCCCGCGCCCTGTTAGGTCCCGTTAACTTTACTACTTTATTAATAATTACTCTTTTAGCGTAATTATCTAGCTTCTTTATCCTTATAGGGTTTATAGTTATAACACTATCCCCCTCTTTAAGGTTATCGTCCTAATACCTTGCTTCGCTATGCTATGCTATTAGCGCGTTAGTACTAATTACTATAAAGGTGCGTCCCCCCGCGTCCTAAGGCAGGCCGCAGCCTCTCCTTAATTCCCCTCGCCTTACTAACTATACTAAGAACCCCTTATTTGTCCTTAGCGACCCGTCGTGCTCGTGCGTAAAAGGTAGAAGCTTAGGGCCTAAAAATAGTGTCTAGTTATAAGCGTTATTAGAAGAAAAAGTTACGGTGTTTTATTAACGCTACTTTTAAGTAGTGTGCGGGCTGTCTTGCTGCCTATACTAAATGTAGTCTATAGATTCCCGAGAAGGATTAGGAGCGTGTTTAGAAGGAGAAACGCAAAAAGCGTCTTGCCCTTCTTTAAGTAAAAGAGCGTTAAGCTTAGGCTACTCTTAAGACTACGCGTCTCGAGCGAGAGTTAGTAAAGATAGAGGAGAAGGAGTATAACTATGCCTAGTATAACTTACGCGTTGCTAATGTAATTAAGGCGTTAGAGTAATAAGAGGAGAATTTAAAGGGTACTAGCTTTTACAAACCGTTGCCACATATGCCTCTACGGGCTAACTTAGGCTAGTTATAGGCTAACTTATTTATTTCTTTTAATCCTTTTATATCTTTTAACTTTTTTAAGTCCCTTGCTAATCTAGTCGCGGCGCCTCTAGATGTTCCTTGTGGAACCTCTCCAGCGCTATCTTGTAGTTCGTGAGGTTTTGTACTAGTTTCCACGTATTATAGTTCTCTGGCTATCCTTCCCACTTTACTAGATACTTGTACTGACGCCTGATTTTTTATAGGTCCTTAATAGCTTTAACCTTGTACTCCTTATCTTCGAGTTCGAGCTAGGTTTCTAGTTCGGCGTCTAGTAGTGCTAGTTCTAATAATAACTTGTGGAAGACCGGGTGGATCCGTGTATTTATAGGTAGCTATAGTTTAAAATTAACTAGTCCCCTAACCTCTTAGATTTTAAATAGTCCCTTTTAAAGGTTATCTAGTTTTTTGCTTAGCCTTATTATCTTAAGATTTTTTCGCGAGAGGAGGACTCTATCCCCCTCCTTAAAGGTTAGTCTTATAATTCTTTTCTTATTCGCTTATTGCGCTATTTATTTGTTACGTCGCGCGATATTCTTATATAGTGTTTTATATAGGTTCTGTATAAGTTCGGCCTTATTGGCTGCGTTCTTCGCAATGCTCTAAATGTCTAATAGATCCCGGTGAGTCGTTGGCTCACATCCATGGTTGGCGTAATATGGCGAGTACCCCGTAGTCGCCGATCTTGCGCTATTGTATGCTAGCTAGGCCATTAGCAATAGCTTAACCTAGTTATCTTAAAGCTTATTTACATACATCTAGAGATACTATTCTAACGTTTAGTTTGTTCGCTTAGTTTAGCTATTTATTTTAGGATAGAAGCTCGTCGTGAGCTTGTACTTAATCCCTAATTTAGCTATAAACGTGGTCTAGTATAACAATGTGAATATCTTGGCCCTGTCTGTAATAAACTCGTTAGGTCGTCCAACCTGTAATATTAGTTCTTGTTCTACTATATAGGCTAGTTCTTCTACTAATATAGCTTCCCTAATTAGCACAAACCTCGACTCCTTGGTAAGTCAATAGATTATAACTAAGATCGAGTTATAGGGATTCTTGTTCCCTAGTGCTAGTAATGCTAGTAGCTTCACAATAAAGTCCATAGTTACGCTTAACTATGGTCTTAGGGGCGACTGCAGTGGTTATAAGAGGCTATAGGGCTTATGTCTCTTAGGCTTATTCTTATAATAGGCTAAATAGTTGCCTAAAACCTTCTATACCGCCTAGCGTAGCCTAGGGATCGTATATTCGTTCGCGATTTAACGCGTTGTTTTGGCAATCCCTAGGTATCCCTAATCCTTATCTTTGTATAGTTTTTTAATTAGCAGCGGAGCCATCTGCTCGCTAATCTAGATATAGTTTTAATAGTCCCGTGCTGTTAATTTTATAGCTTAGTAGAGATTATATGCTTAGCGATCCTTATCCTTAAGCCTATTATAATCCTGTATCTCTTTTATAGCTAGCCTATAATAGGTAAGATCCGCGCGCCGTGCTTCCAGTGCTAGCGCGAGCTATATCTTATTATAGCGAAAGGTTCTATCCTTCGCGTAGGTTAAGATTATAATATAATTACCACTATTATCTTCTTCTATAAGATCTAAACGCTTGCTAAGCGCGTCTACTGCGGCGTTTAAGTTGCCAGGTAAATAGGTAATGCGGAAGCCAAATTCCGCTATCTATTTCAACCATCTAGCCTATTGTTAATTAAGCTTCTTTATAGTTATAAAGCGCGTAAGGTTAAGGTAATCTAAAAAGACCTTCGTCTAGTACTTTACTCCTTTAAGCTGCGCTTCCTATTACTTAAAATAGTTAATAATTGCGAGTAACTCCTTATTATTAATCTTATAATTTAGTTCTGCTCCTGAGAGCTTACGTGCGTAATAGAAGACGGGTCTCCATTTGCTATTGTCGCACTCTTGTAATAATATGGCCCCTAGCGTATAGTCTGATGCATCCGTGTAGATGCGATATCGCCGCTCTGGGTCGTACATCTATAGTAGGGGTGCCGTTAGGAATAGGCGTTTAAGCTACTTAAAAGCCACTATTTCTACCTTTTACAAAGGTCGCCATTTCCCTATCTTTATAAGTTCTGTTAACAGAGCGGTCGTCTTTAAGTAGTTCCTAATAAATTTGCGATAGAAGTTAGTAAAGCCTAAAAAAAACTAGATATCTTTTACTAATTACGATAGCGGCTATTCTTCTATTATCGCGATATTCTTCGGGTCCATCTTAACACCTTCTCGGGATATCACAAATCCCAAATATTCTGTCTCAGTAACATGGAACTCGCACTTCTTAGGGTATAGGAGCAATTAATACTCTTATAACTTCTATAGTACTTTGCGTACATGTCCTTTGTGCTCTTCCAAGGTTCCGTGTAAGTATATTAAAATATCGTCGAGGTACGCCGTGCAGAATACGTCTAAGTATTTATATAGTACTTGATCTATTAACTCCTAGAAGGTTGCTGGTGCGTTAGTTAGCCCTATAGGCATAACTGTGTACTCGAAAAGGCCATATCGTGCAGTGATGTTCACGGATGGATTGGATATCCATCCATGCAAAATCCACAAAATCCATGGAAATCTAATCCATCCGTTTTAAGTTTATTATATTCCACTATTGGACGCTACAGATGTCGCAAAAGCTTATTCTAGCGTTTAGTATTAAGTATATCTATCTTAATAGCTATTTTAGTATTAAGAATTGTTACTTTAGCCACGCATGCGCTCGAACTAGATAACATATTAACACCTTATTAACAATATAGTAGAAATAGATTAATAAAGTGCCTTAGTATTTTAATATAGGAGAAAAGAGCACTATAAAAAATAGCGCGTAAAGTTCTAGTCTAATATCTCCTTATCTATATTATCTAATTTATCTAAGTCCTCTACAAAGTTGTTACTAATCTTAATTAATCCTGCCCTCTCCTATAAAGCCATACACTCGTGATGCCCTATGATATCGTCACTAAGACAATTACGGGGCTTTGTAATAAGGTTACCTGCGCCGCTAAAAGCTCTCTTAGGTCTATTGCTTATAGGCATGGCAGAAAGTACGTTAAGAGCTATCTAAGATACTCTTAGCTAGCGTCGTCGTTGCTTATCCTATTACTACTAAATAAAAGGAGGAACATTAATAGCGAACTAAAAGAGCTTAAGGTATTCTGCTAACTCGTTGCCGTTTACCTATTATTTCTTGTTTGCCTTTGCTTGACCTTTTCGCGTAAAGGTCTCCTATCTTAAGAGCGCTTAGGCGGTCTTAGAAGAAGATAGGTCTATCTCTTGTTAGTTAAGTGTTATTCTGTCCTTATAATTATGGTTGTATAGGTCTTCGATCTATCCTTGTGCGATACCTGGCCAAGTTGGATGCTCTATTGCCCATTAAGAACGGATGTAATCCATGCCCCGGGTAGGATCTAAGACGATTGCCACCGTGTAGGCCGGAGACTCTATAAATAAGGTGTAGTACTTTGATGCCGTCTCCCAGCCTTTGTAAAGACGCTATTTAAGCTGGATATCTCTATCTGTTCGTGCTTGAAGTTCTTGAGCTTCGAGGTCCGTTAGGAGATTGTCTAGCGAAGTATATAACTATCTAATGTTACTATACTCTTAAGAATTGTTGTTGCTATTGCTAAGATAACCTTAGAGGCGCAAAGTAAGCTCGTTTAGAGGTTTAAGAAGCTTAAGATTCTCCTTTAAGTACTGCCACTTAGCTATAGAAAGACGGAGATCTAGTTAATAGTAGCTAATAGATTAACTTTGCTAGCTGCCACTTTGCCGCTACGATCTAGTATTATTAAGAGACTATAATTCGTCTTTATAAAAGTTGTCGAGTACCTCTTTAAGCACTATAGCTCGCTTAATTATTAGGTATGTAGAATTCTAGCAAGTGGCGTTACTAAGTATTAACTATAAAGGTCTTGTAAGGCCATCTGATCGCACCTATCCAGGATGAACTTTCTAAGTAGTAATAAACCTGGCGTTTCTTAAGGTGTTTTTCCTAATCTATTTAATAATATTGCGAAGCTTTCTAATAGTCCTATAAGCCTTATGTTGCTTAAAAAATGCCACCTCCTCTGCCTGAGTTGGGCCGCTAATATTAGCTCCGAATATTAGCGCTTTTGTAACAAGGTTAAAGATATGCCCTATACACCTTATACGCTGCTACTTAGGGTTAAAGTTAAGCTAATTTTCCTTAAAAATCTCCCCTAGAGCGTCTATTACTGTATTGTTGGCTGCGGCGTTGTCGGAGGTAAGATATCCTACGCGGTCTTGAAGCCCCTAGTGAAAGATAACCCCTTATAGCGATGCCGCAATATTTCTACTAGTATAGGCATCTTTTATAACTTTAAGAGCAAGAAGAAGGTTTCGTGGATTGCCTTTCTCGTTAAGAAACTATGCGACAACACTATTGTACGACTTATTGTTACTAGAAGTCTATAAGTCGAAGGCTAGGTGAATCTTCGTGATGGCTTGGTCCAGGTGGGTAGCAACCACATCCTTTAAACGTGCGTACTCCACGGAGATCCTACGCCTTATTGTATTGCGAGATGGGATTGCGTGAGGCATCTTTATAGCTGAATTAAGATACTGAAACACCTCACGGAGCTCCTTAGCATCTAGCTTAACAAAGGGGATCCTACTTATAACAATCTATCTAACTAAAAGTTAATAGAACTTATCGACGTTAAAGGAAGACGCCACAGCATTAATAGTAGCTAAACCTTTTAGAAAAGATGTATTAAGCGCGAACTAATCTATCTTATCCTGCCCTATAAGGGGCTAACGATTTAGATTAAAGATCTTATATTTCTTAAGATAGCTAGTAACTAACCTACACCCCTTTCTCACATTAAGGATCTTCGCCTTAAAGCAGTTAATATAGCATGATTTATATAAGAAGAACTAAGTAAATGTCTTCTTATCCGTGCTTTTAAGTAGGACGCCGTACTTTTAGATCTATAAGTTAAGCCTCCCTTTAGGATTGTATACCTTAGTGTAAGTGTTAAACGCCTAGTTGTTAGTAAGGTTAACCTAAGAGTAACTAAAGCTTAATATCTTAATCTCGCGGCGGCTTGTGGCATGTACAGAGTCTCTAGCTAATGCTAATTAAATTAGGGTAGTATGTTGCGAAGTTAATTCTGATGCCTCTAATTAAGAATTAAGCTAATTATTAATACTAGTATCTACAGTAACGGGGTTAGCAATAGAGCCACAAACATTGTTAATAGACATACTAAGTA
>ML976714.1:0-21913 GCA_010015655.1 Bimuria novae-zelandiae CBS 107.79
GTGCTATTTACACTTCTTTAGCTTAATTCTAAGGTGTGCCTTGTCTAATACTGTTAACACCGTCTGTACATGCAGAACATAATCTGAATCGTTCTTAGAGTAAACAAGTATATCGTCCATGTATGCGATAACAAATATATCTAGATAGTTACAGAATACGTGGTTAATTAGTGCTTAGAAGTTTGCTGGTGCGTTAGTAAGTCTAAAAGGTATAACTATATATTTAAATAGTCTATAGCGTGACCTAAACGCTGTCTTCCACTCGTCACCTTCCTTAATTTATATAAGGTAGTATCCATCTCGTAAATCTATTAGTGTAAAACGTTTGGCTCTTAAGAGTTGGTCTCTTAATTCTAAGATATTTAGTAGTAGGTATTGATTTTTAATCGTCATGTTGTTAATCTTCTAATAGTTAACACATAGTCGTAGTGTGCCGTCTTTCTTTATAATAAATATAAAAGGGCTAGCTGCTAGTAACTTTAATAGTCGTATGTATCCTTTCGCGAGATTTGTCTCGATGAATTCTTTCTCTTGTTAGAGTTCTTTTCTAGTCTTGCTATATAGTGGTCTAAAGGGTGGCGTTTTCCCTTCTACTAGGTCTATCGCTAGATCCTAGGGTTGATGTTCTGGAAGGTTTGCTTTTCCTTCTCTCTCGGTGAACATATAATTCCATGCTCGATAGCATTCCGGAATTTTATGGTTTGTGCTTTCATCCATCTTCTTGCGCTCTGTGACCTGGTGGTTTCTACTAGCGTCTGCCAAGGGTTTCTTCCGTTTTTCGACTGTCCGTCGCGAGACTATAGTGTTGATAGCTCTCTTATTTACTATTATGCTCTGTTAATGCGTAGGCTTTGCTTACAATACACAGTTGTAGCGCTTAAAGGATAGCTTTTTTCTCTCTTAGTTAATCGTAAGATTATGCTTCCTTAACTAGGGTAGTCCTAAAATTACGTCGTGATTAGCTTCCTTAATAATGTCGAGGGTAATTAATTCCTAGTGTCTATAGATCGTAAGGGTAGTTTCGACCTCGTATTCAATTATTGCTTTGCCAGGCATTAGCTATCTATTCGCGATATAGATAGCATAGGGCATGGCCTTCTTACGCTTATAGAGTCCCGCTCTATTAAGTGCTTTTCTTAACACATAACTTTCCTGTGCTCCTGAGTCTAGTATGGCTTTTATCTATGTTTCTTTAAGCTATACTGGTAGCTTAATTAATACTTAACTATTTATAGCATTTAGTTCTCTGAAGGCGTCTTCCCTCCTAAGCCTAGGTCTAAAAAAGACATCTTTTCTATAGGTGGCTTTATAGGATTAAGGTGTCCTTCCTTCTTCTTCTCCTGAGGCTACTGCTAGGCCTTTTCTAGGAGAGCTTCACCGTCTTCTTCCTTTATTACCGTTTTAATCCTAAGGGTTATAGTCCCTTTTAGTATGCAATTAAACCCATGCTTTTCTTTTTTCTCTTTGTGTTCCTTATAATTAGGGTGTAAGCATGTTTGCTATTTGTTAGATGCGCATTTTCCGTTAACTAGTAGTAATATTACTTAGTTTAGCGCTTAGTTAAGGTGTAAAAAGTATCGCGTTTTGCGCTTGTCCTAGAGGTAAACGTTACAATAGGTAATAGGGTAGTTAAACCACTCCTATCTGCATTGTTAGTACGTTTAGGGAAAGTAACTGTATTCCTTAGCTTAGTAATAAATAGTACATTAGTCTTCTCTATAGAGGGTCTATCGTATAGTCTCATGCGTAGGGTTACGGTGGTCTAGGTCGTACTATAGTTCGTAGTTCGGGCTTTCGTTTAGGTATTTCTTCTTAGGGTCTTTGTAGGCGTAGCGGTGGTCCGCCATTTCTTGTGCCACTTTACTAACTAGGTCAGGTTAGTAAGCGTGAAAAAATGCTTTTGCGTAGTCTTATTATTCTATTGCCGTAAACCTAAAATCTCCTTCTCGAGGTTGGTGTTTTTCTAAGAAGTTAAAAACATTCGTTGTCTTACTAGTAATAGGTTTGCTCTAGCTAGGGTGAGGTATAAGAGATTAAGGTATTAGTTCCTTCTCCTTTCCTTTATCGTCTAAACTTTCGTGTGCATCCTCGTAGAGTCGTAAGTTAGGTAATTCTAATTACTCTAAGTCTTTATCGTGGATGTTAATTTACTTAATAGCGTCTATTACCTACTATTCTTTATTGGTTGCGTCTGCATCTGCGATAGATAGTACGTTTAACTATCTAATAACCTTGTTCTTAGATCTGCAGTTCCTGGCGATGTGGCCTGGTTTACTATATGTAAAGCATTTACGCGTCTCGGTCCCCTATCGTCGGGTTCTATCTAAGATACGTTAGTTAGGCTTTTGGAAGCCTATAGCCCTTCCTGTTCCCTTTTCTAGGTTGTTAAACTAGATATCTTTTATAGGTTAGGGTCCGTAGTAGTTGCGTTACTGGCGTTAAGGTACTTTTAGTAGCGCCCTATAGACTACAGGTGCCTGTCGTCTAAAACTGGCGTTTTTTAGGTTCTTGCGGAATTCTTCCTGCAAAGCGAACCATTCCCTATTAATGCGAATAGTCTCTTTGTACAGTTCTTCTAAGGTCTCTATCTTTATACTACTACGCAGGAGTTCTTCGCGCACACTGCGTTTAAGGCCTTATTTATATATTATCTTAAGAGATTTATCCTCCTAGTCAAGTTACACTACATACTTGCGAAACTCGGCCGTGTATTTAGCTACAGATTAGTGTTGGCGAACTATTTAGATTACTTGTCCAGCGATAGCTATTTTGTTAGTAATTCTAAATATTTATTAAAAGTATATCTTAAAGTTGTCGTAGTCCTTAATAATGTTAATTACATTAGCATGCTTATTAATATACTCCTTATCTTCGTTATCGTGGTCCATGTCTAAGTACTTAACTAAGTAGGGATAAATCTATTCTTCAGCGCTTCCTTGCATGTAGGTCGTAGTAAAAATAACCTTCTTTTTATCTTTAAGGTCTTAGTTCTAGTCGAAGAAATAGAGGTCTAGCTGTAAGAGCTAGATATCGAGGAGGGTACGATTACCATTATACAAGTTAGGTTTATGTGCCTTGTTCTTGCCATCCCCTATAGGGGTGACATGGTTGTCCGAAGCCATGGAAGAGATAGGGGTCCTATTAGTATTTATGTTAAGGGTGTTTAAAATGTTAAGGTCCCAAAGAGATAGCTAATCCCTAAGGGGCTAAGGTTGGTTCTCGGGCAGGAATACTAGTAGGACAGGAGAGGGTCGTAGTAATAGCCTACGTTTGTCACTAGGGCGTTAGTATCGAAGGTATGTATAGCATAATTAAATTAACAAGGTTGCTTAGTCAGATCTAAACGATAAATTAATAAACAGGTTAAACACGAATGCCATAAGGGTATTCGTGTGGGTTTATATACATAAGGATTTCTGTACCATCCAAGGTCTTGTTGCCATCCATGGCTGGTGTCGCCATCCATGGCTGGTGTTGTCTTGGCTGGATGGTACATCACGTGACCGGTGTCGCCGTCCATAGCTGGTGTTGTCTTGGCTGGATGGTACATCACGTGACCTCGGTTGCGCAACCCCGCTGGGTGTCACCTCCACTAAAGGCCCGTTGGTCCTCCGCGTCCCATACATGTTCAGATCCTAACAAGTAGGTATTTAATCGCTATACTAGAGAGAAAGCTTAATAATTCTACTAATTACTTATTCTAGATAGCTATAGATCTTACGTTACTATAGATTTTATTAACTATTATAACTAAAACAAGATTTTTCTAGCTATATTCCCCTCTTATTTAATATATATGTTATAGCTACTTAACGTTTACGTATTTAAGTCTCTCTTAACTACTTACTTAGCTAGGCTCTTAGCCTTTCTCTATAAAAGCTAACGACTAGTCTTAATTGCTAAAAAAGACTTCTTTACTCTATTCTAAGAGCCCTAGGTTAGCACTATAAAGTAGCTACTAATACTTTAGGCCTTTAAAGCTGTAGGTATCTCGCCTTTAAATTTAATAATTATTTTTAAGTAATTTAATAGCGCTTACTTACCTAAGTAAGAATTATAAAAAAGCATAGCTTCAGTACTTAGCGTATTAAATTAAAGAAAAATTAATAAGCTTCTAAAGGCCTATATTAATATAGCGGTTAGTAACAGGGCTAAAAAGCTAAGTTAAACTATATACTTAATTACTATAAGCTTAGCTCGTAGAGCACTGTATCGGCGCAGGTCACTTAAAGGATCGATATTGGCATATCTCCTAGCAGAGGCATATAGGAGTACGTGTATAAGAATATAGCCTCGAATAAATTAAGTGCCTATAGGCCTGGTACAAAAGGATATAAAAAAGGTACTAAACTATAAAGGCCCTAAGCTCCTCTAAATACACCTCTTTCTAGATAGCTAGCTAGCACATATCTGCCATAGGTTGACCGTTGGTCTGATAGATCCGAAATAGGTCCGAATCGGATCCGTAGTTCTCTATCGGTCTGATAGATCCGAAATTGGTCCGATACGAATGAGTGTCGGTTTTCGGATGATCTCGAATCCTGTCTTGACTGGCCAAGGGTTCTCGTGTCGACGAGCGATTGTTCCTGTTACAAGCACGAAAATTAAGGCCTATAAAAGGCTCTAGCTACTAAAACGAAGCGCTTAAAGTAAAATAGGCCTTTACCTTTTAATTAATTTAAGAAGTATTATAGGGGAGATATTTTTTTATTACTTTATAATATATAGTAGGCACGCGATTATTAATACTAAAAAATATTAAAAACTAATTACTATAGCTTTAAAAAAAGTAAGTAAGTAGAAGCTTATATAGCTAGCTAGTAGCTTAAAGCTCGCCTACAATAGGAGAGACGTATTACGCAGATAGTGGCTAAAAATATATATATTAAAAAATGAGCTAATTAGGTTACTAAGTAATGCCTTTATTAATAGGCTTATAAGACTTAATAATATCTTTAAGAATGTCTTAAAATTACTAAAAAAGGAAGTTAAAAAGCTTTAAAAGCTACTTATAAAGTTATAAAGAAGAAAAAATCTACGCTAGCACTTATACGCGTTAATATAGTAGTATTTATGTTAGTAACGCTATTATTACGTAGTAGCTAAATAATTAAAATACTAAGTTAATATTTATAATATAAGTAGTTAGTTATTATTAACAGGCTTAGGAGACCTTAACTATAGAAATTCTCGTGATAATTGCTTTTATATAGGCCTCTACAGCCTTATATTACTACCCTTGGTTTTGGTGTTGCGCGTGCATTGAGTTACGACGTGCATTGACCACCAAGATACGGTAGTGGTTTTGGGGACGAAGCGTGAACGCCAAAGCATGGGGAAGATAGGGACATAATCCCCACAGATCGCCAAGCCCTTCTCCAGTATTCAGGGTGGCATGGATAGGATTTTAAGCGTGGGGAAACGTTTTGGAAGCGGATGAAGAGGATGTTAGACGAGGACTCGAGGACTGAGGTGCCTGCGCACAGGCCATGACGTTAAGGTCTCCCACTAGCAACTTCTCTTTTAGCTGGAAAAGGCTATCGTTTTCTGTTCACTAATCGAGAATGTCCCTTGCTCATTTGTCGCCATTTGGATTCTCCGGTATGGCGCATTGGCGTGTTGTTGTTAAGCGGGACGTACCGCGGAAACACCACCTGGCAGTCAAGCACTTGGACGCGATTTGGCACCTCCTCATGTAAAGGTCAAAGTGGGCCACAAAGAAATCAATCGATCGTGTGTTACCCCAGGATGAGTAGTACAGTGGCCAACTTTCAGCTATATGCGAGAGGGTGGATATACAAAGGTGCCCTATGGTGTGATACTCTCCAGGGTCATATCACATGAATTGGTATCAGATACTGACAGCTACAGATACTACTGCGCCGCTATCCAAAGAAATCCATGCTATGTTCACGCCAAAACATATGCGCCTTGCCGTCCTATGCCTATGGTAGCCATCAATCGCCTCACACACCTTACTGAAATGAGGTCATACCCATCCGTGAAACAATACATGTTGAAGACTTCCTGGTGCGCCTGTCCTAGTAGCCATCTTCCGCGTCGAACAAGCCAACTTTTGAAGGGAACAAGCAGGCTACGTCGAAGCGAAGAAGCGAAAAGTGCGATTAGATCTCCTCCTGAGCAGCCTCGCCGGCGACCTCAGGCTTTAGATCAGCATCAGCAGCACCATCGGCAGCACCATCGCCATTGGCGTCGGCGTTGACCATCTGCTCGTTGGCTAGAGCCTCCTTCTTGACGGTAGCTGCGGGTGTGTTAGCAAGGCCACGGTCACTTCAGAGCAAGGGATCACGTACCGGACTCCTCGTCGTCAGAAGTCTTCTTGCCCTTGGCCGGGCGACCACGCTTCTTCGGAGTCGTGGGTTCCCCGTCGACCTCCTGCTTCTTGGGAGTGCGCTTTCGAGGAGTGGCCTTCTTCGGAGCTAGCAATTGTCAGTGATGTAGCAGTCCGAGTGGAAGATGAATACGAACTCTCGGGCTCAGCCTCAGCGCCGTCACCATCAGCCTTGTCGGCCTTGTCGGCCTTGCTAGCGGCCGCCTTCTTCTTCTGCGGTGTCTTCTTGGGCGTAGCAGGGGCAGCACCGTCACCGGTAGCGGTATTGAGCTTGTTGCGAATCTTGGCCCAGGCGTTGCCAGCCGAGCGAGGGTTGGTCATGCCGGCGTAGGCGGCGAGCTTCTCGTAATCGACCTGTGACGCGACGCGTTAGCAAAGAGTCGGCAAGACACGGGATATGATGCTGAGGTAGTACTTACATCCGGCGGGCCAGACTTGAGGCACTGCATAGCCCAAGCGAGCATCTGCATCTCGCGCTCGGAGAAGGCGGGGCCAGGGCCAGAGGCGGAAGCACCAGCGTCGTTGCCAGAGTCAGACATTGTGAGATGTCAATGAGGTTGGCTAAGGGTATGAGGGTGGATGAGGGTGGGTGAGGGTGGATGAGGGTGGATGAGGGTGGATGAAGAAGCAGTCGAAGGAGATGAGGGTGGATCAGGGTGGATGAAGAAGCAGTCGAAGGAGACGAGAATGTTGCGGATGAAGAGAAGAAGAGGTCAGAGGTGGGAGGCGGGCACTTTATATGTGGACGGTGGGAGGCAGCGAGCACACTAGCGAAATGATAACCAGCTGAAGGTGAGTGACGGCGAATGCCACACGATGGCAGTAAATGCAGAACGAAATCTAACTTCACCTAGCAACGCGATGCAAACGGTCTCGGGTTGCGGTGAGTGCAAATTTTTACACTTTCGCCCACGATTTGACAAGAACAACCAAAACTCACATGAATATTAGTGCCTACGAGACGCTTTTCAGAGGGCCAAATATCGATCTGTGATGTCCGGATTCTGCTGCATTGAGATCGATGTTGTACATTTCAGAACGTCAGGACACCCAATTGGACGCAACGTGGGCCAGATGCAGCAGAGCATCACTTTCGCTTATCAGCTCGAGTCGCCATAGCGATAAAATATGACTTTGATCTTTTGACTCGAAAGGGGTTGGCGGCATAGTGTCACTCCGCGCTATCGGCCTCAGTCCCTCGGACTCGAGAGAATCATGTTGCTATCAGCTAAAGTTCAGGCAGCAGCAAAATAGGACCACAGTTTATCAGCTCAAACTCCTCGAGCCGTTATATTTTGCTTATAAATAATCAGTTTAAGGCGCTATTTATACTGGAGCTCATCGTCGCGACCATGGCGCGGCACTGACGCTTCGCTCATCATGGGGAGACAAGCTTCGATCACTGATGCGGTCGGTCGTCTTGAGTGAATCGCGAGGACAAACATTTCCGACTACTGGAAATCACAGTAACGGAGTACAAACAACATAAGTGCAGATGCTAGGGCATTCAAAACACGCGTACGCGAACGAGATGATGTGGACCTGGTGAAGGTAAATGCTCGGCGCTGCTTGTGTCCCTCACACCTGCCGCCCGATCGCCTGAAAAGAAAAAATATGAAACAACATTCTGTTTGCTTAGCAAAAGCTAGTCACTGTACAAACTGCTTGAAATGGTATCCGCGGTGAAGGCAAGTGCCAGACCATTTGCGGAAGGTGCAGGGCAACGGGAAGACAAGTGCTGCAGAGAGTGACTTCCAAAATTCTCGATCGCACCTAGCTCTCCAGGTTCGCCTCAAATACGCTACACACTCCAAATACATGTACAGCGACGACGCTTTCTACGGAAGTTGATTCACAATGTTGTCAGACTCTCAAGTCGTGAGCACTGGACGCTATACCGAAATGGGCGAGGTGCAAGAGGACGCTGACTCGCGCAACGCTTTGGAGGGGTTCGGCAAGGCGAAGTGCAGCCCCCAGGGAACCGCCGAGCTGCTACCATACGACTACAACCGTTACAGCAGAAACATGGCAGACCCAATAGATAGCGCTCTGTAAGGCTTTCTTGATTCTACTTGCTATTGAGGTTGCTAATTATTTTCAGTGACCTGCTGCGGCGACTGAACCCCAAGGATGTCAAGCAGAACGTGGACCACATTATCGAGCTGAACCCCTCGCTGGAAGAGGACCTCCTCGAATCGGTCGACATTCCTCTATCCGTGAAGAAGTGCTCGCAGACGAAGCGTGACTTCCTCTGCTGCGACTACAACCGCGATGGCGACAGCTGGAGGAGTCCGTGGAGCAACAACTTTGAGCCACCAATTGAGGAGGGTGTGACACCGAGCGAGCGCATACGAAAGATGGAGATCAAGGCGAACGAGGCTTTTGATGTATACCGAGAGCTGTGAGTGTTGCCTCGGCTGTTGGAGCCTTAAGAGAAGAGGTCTGGAGCACAGCTGATGGGAACAGATACTTTGAGGGTGGCATATCGAGCGTTTACCTCTGGGATATGGACGATGGTTTTGCAGGCTGTGTGTTACTCAAGAAAGGTGCGTCCGCATGACAACGGCAGGGGCGCCATGCTGACCAGAATAGCCGTCAAGGGTGGCAGCTGGGACTCCATCCACGTATTCGACGCTCAAGACCGCGCCCGTACCGCCCACTACAAGCTCACTTCCACCGTCATCCTCTCCCTGGGTACCGAATCAGATGCGCTCGGCAGCCTCGACCTCTCCGGTAACATGGTGCGCCAAGTGGAACAGGACATGGCTGTTGAAGATGACGGCTCGCACGTCGTCAACATCGGCAAGATGGTCGAAGACATGGAACTCAAAATGCGCAATTTGTTGCAAGAAGTATACTTTGGCAAGGCGAAGGATGTGGTGGGCGATCTGAGAAGTATGGAACCAAGGAAAAACTGTGCTGGACACTATTCGCTGACCGAATACAGGTATCCCGCCCTTGAGCCAGACGAACAGGGACAGGCAGACGCAGAGAGAGATGATAAGTAGCATGAACCGGTAGGACGAACCGGTAGGACGGAGTCTTCTCCGACGACATAAAAATGGTCCCAAGTGCATCTATACATACAGCGAAACGGCCTCCGTTTTCTTAGGAGTAATGAGACCACCACTCCCCGAAGGTCGCGCTTTTGAGTGTGATGCTTGGGCCTCTCTCTTTAGCGTATTCGAGATATGGCGATAGTTACTCCGTCCACTGTGCATGGCGGGTTTGGATGTCATTGGGCTGAATAAGCACATGGTACGGCAGCTTATACTCTATAGGTTCCTGCGCCTCATCCATGAAATTCTTCATTCATGCGTGCTTGCTACTTGTCTCGAAGCACCGGCTACACCAATACATAACTTGGATATTGCTACAGGCACAGCATTGTGGACGCTAAGATCTTCGCATCGTACCATGGTTCCTCCTCGCCGCGGTACCAGCTCAACACGTCTCTCAACACCCCATCGCATGTAAAATCGCCGCCTTGCGGGCGCGTTACTGCCTAGTGGTGCAGTCTAGATGCTGATGAAGCCGGACCCACCTTGGGTTGATAGGTTCTTCCGCCCTGTACGAGGAGATCGTTTTTATTGAGGCATATGCCAAGATTTTTCGACCTGACAGCCCAATATTGTAACCCTTTAAAATAATTCTTAGAAAGTGTTGATACGGCAATAGGCTGTTGGATCAAGACTTCGTTGCAACGATGTGGTATTGATTTGATTCTTGATTGCAGATCTATTGTGGTGGGCTGTTGTGAGAAGTATTTATCGAGCGTGGTTTGTCCCCTGCTAGCCCAATCAGGACTAGCGCAACAAACCACAGGCAAACTGCGCAACAAACCGCAGGCAAACTGCATGGCGGTGAAAGCCGTAGCAGTGTTGCGCAGGTTTGAAGCCAACAGAAAGATTAAATATATAAGAAAATATCTCTAAATCTCCTCTTTTGGCTCTTAATTTTTATAAATTAATATTTGATATTGCGGTTGTAATGCAGCACTGTTAGATTGAAAAAACCTTGGCATAGTCCTCAATAAAAACGAGCTCCTCGTATTCCTCCCCATCTCTTCCTCTCCGTCTCGCACCAAGACGCATTCTTATTAGCGCACCAACTCAGCTGAGTGCAAGTCCTGCGTCTACGATCTAAGCGACTTTAAGTGCAGCTATGCCTCAGGAACAGCGCGATACCCTTGCCTGGACGCGCTTTCCGGTTTCGCGGAATTATCAATTGCAAGGCATCCAAGGGCCGATAGCTTCACCTTCCAATATGCCGCCTACTATAGGCCTGGAGATTGGTCTAGAGTAGGTCCATTCAAGCTTTTCTTTTATTATCTTCAATGGCCTGAACAGCTGACCAGCCACAAGACTTCCACCACCCACCCACCAGAGTAGCTTTGTCGGAAGGAGGTGAGTCGACATCCGGTGATGTTTCATTCGAACGTCCGATCCTACAGACCATGTCCTCTCAGATGTATGGTTTTTCCGTTTCTTGCGAGCACTAAATCCGATAGCCGGCCAAGATTGCATTTCGGCGCCGTTTCACCTAGACAATGCCACAATATCTGCAGTTCCTACCCCACGTTCAGCACTCAAGCCACCGGATCTGGCAAAATGCCTGTGCAGATCACCTGCCGAGTTGTATAGAGCTCCTAAATTAAGGTAACCGTATGTCGCCAACGCGCAGAATCAGTGCTAGGGTGTCCCTTAACAGGCCAATTATAACTGTCATAATGGGGCCTCTAAAGTACCTCAGGTCTCTAATATGCTCAACCATATTTCTCAGAGAAAAATTCCAGAACACTTTCAATCCGATATTCAGGTCCGAAACCGAGCCTGTACGCCGAATACGGCAGGAACCCTTTGTGCGACTCCTCAGAAATGGCGTTTTACCACGATATTGGTGAGCTTCACATATTTGTCCGCCCGCTGAACGAGACAATGTACACTTGTATCTAAGACGGACGACAGACTCCGACTTTGGGCTTACGGATGCAACGTTTTTCCCCTCTCCGGTTCTACAGCAATGCGCTCGTGGCGTTTAGTCTTGCTGGCCGCAGAAAACGTCCAACGAATCCAAGAAGCAGCAGATCCTGGAGAGCAACTCGAGGGGGCTTCGTCAGGCTGACATCCTATAGGTCGCGTTCTAGTTGACGTTCCATCGATTTTACTATCGCGTGACCGCAGACGGAGATTGCTGGGGCCATATTGAATCTTACACGCATACCATAATACGAACAGCTATCGCCTTGACCATCACGATCTGAGCTTTCCTTCTAGGAAACACTTATTAGTCTCCTATATGGAAAGCTCCTTGACATTCAGCCACGATGAGAATACTCTTTGCGACGTTCGTCGCTACATTCATCGTTTCCTGTAGCTCCCGATCTATCAACGATATCACGGCCAGGAGAACATCGATCATTCCAAGCACTCTACCCGTTGCTACTCCTACGTCGCCGCCAGCTGATGGTTTGCGTGGCGATAAGCAGAAGCAAACCAAGAATGTTCATAACTTCTTCAAAGCATATGGCTGGCTGAAGAAGAATGAGGACATACCAGAAGCAGAGCTACCAGCCGCTATACGGAAAATTCAGAAGGTCTTGAAGGTCTCGCAGACTGGCGTGTACGATGAACACATGGATACTGTCATGAGCAAGCCACGATGCGGGACGGTGCCGCAGTATGACCCGTCGGAGTCCCTGAACGACACCATGCAAAGTCGCTATGTTCTGTGGGGTCCGAAATGGGATCATACCTCGATTACCTACCGTTTTATCAACTACACCGCCGACTTGCCTGTGAGTCAGCAGCGCTCGCTTGTTAGGTACGTAACTCAGTCTGCTTCTGCTTCCTCAGGGCAGTCTCACCTAATCTAACCTCAATTATGACTAAATCATTGCAGTGATGCTTTTGCTCGCTGGACCCAAATAGCCCCTATCACGATTTCTGAAGCACCGACAAGTGCACCACGAGCTGACATTCATATTCGGTTCATGTCAATGGGTCCCACAGAAGATACATATGCATTTACGAACATGGTTGCAGACGGTCTGGCTCTGTCATCAGGCCTGATCAATATCACATTCAACGACGACTACACATGGAGCGATGACCGTCTGTTCAACTACACAGCCGTCCACGAGATCGGCCATGCTCTCGGCTTGAGCCACAGCAAAGTAGAAGAAGCAGTCATGTTTCCCTTCTTCGAAGGCGTCATACGGCCCATACATCCGGACGACCAAGCTGGCGCTCATGGAATATATGGCTGGAGGAACCCACGCTGGATCAGGATCGACAGCGTCGTCACAAGCAAAAATGTCATTCAAATTTCCTCCGCTGCCGCAACTCCAGGTATGGTTGATGGCCTCTATCAACTCCGCTCCACCGGCCAGATCTTATGGTACAACCCCAGCGGTGTCTGGACTAGCATCGACAACAACAAGGACACCGTCCAGATCACCGGCTCCAACAATGTCCTCTATCAGCGCCACTCCGATGGTACGATCTGGAAGTACACCACTAGCAGCTCGTCCTGGCAGCAAATTTCTCCTGCCTCAGCTAACGTTTTAGAGATCTACGCTGCTGCGGACCAACTCTACATGCGCAGAAAGGACGGCTGGGTAGCCCGGTACTCGGGGAGCGGCCAGACGTGGAACACGATCCAACAGCCCTCCGCACCCTCCTCGGTCCAGCTCGCTGCATCCGACTCCCGCACTCTCTGGAACTTGCTAGCGAATGGGGACCTTGTGCGCTCGGAATGGCCGTATACAGCCAACGGGTGGCAGATAGTGAACCAGGACTCGACTAACATCGCTATCGCCGTTGGCGGCGAGGAGTTCTACAAGCTGCAGAGCGATGGGAGCATCGTGTGGCTGGATTCGCAAGAGTGGTACTGGAAGACTATCGAAGATGAGGGAAGTGTGAGGGTTGTCGCGGTGGGGAGGTACGTGTATAGTCGGCATGTAGACGGTAGCATTTGGCGGTATACGGGAACGCCGGGGGTGTGGGAGATGTTGGATGGGAGGGCGGACTCGGCGACTGTGGTTGGAGGGAGGAATGGTGAGGTCTGTGAAGTGGGTACTGGAGGGGATATCTGGAAGCTTATTTCGTAGGGTTGGTACGTGGTTGTGTCGTGCATGGAAAGCAATGTCTTTTCAAGATGGATAAATCCTAGCGGTATTGCATGGTTCATTTTGAGTTAAGAAGGCAACGTAGCATAGAATGCTTCACTCCGGCCCTCTTCCAGCCCAGCCTAGACATCCTTCTCCTAGGTTCCCTGCCCCTGGGCGGCAACTCGGACGTAATCCGTACGGCGGAACTCATCCTTCCAGTCTCCCGAGGGTACATAAGCACCTAGTTCCCCGCTAACTGCCATTTCACCTTCTTATACGCACCATTAAGCTCTCTAATCAGCTCCGAGTAGTGAGGGATCTTATGGATCTGAGGGCGCGCGGGTTCCTCAAGCTCGACAACCTCCAAGCATGGGAAGCATTCCAGCAAAAGGTCATCGATGCGAAGCTTGCCGAGATGCAACGGCTGAATATCTCAGCCGTCCGTGCGGAATAGAGCAAAGAAGCTGAGACGTATGCGCCGGAAGGGCTGCAAGGCGTCGCGGGAAAGGCGTTGCACCGGAGCGCAGTCGAAGGCTGTTAAGTGGAGCGTGACAATACCTGCGTAGCTAAACCATCTATCAGTCAACTTTCTCCGCGGGGGAGATTACATTGCATTATGATTACCAGGATAGGTGAAGCGATAGATTGGTATACATACATGTCCATGCACTCCGCCCTCAGCGGACGGCTAACAAACAGTAGCACGGCCGCATGGTCGTGATGTTCTAGCTTCCTGCTGAGAGACAGGGTCACGAAACACCTCTAGTGAAAGACATAACTGTATATCTGATTTCGAAGTTCCGCGGGCAGTTTGAGCAGCAGGGACTCGCGCTGGTTGCGGCGAAAGCTTATTGGATCAGTTTAGTGGGGTTGCGAAATGGGGGCTGTGGCGGCTGTCGGTATTGGGGCGACTTACATTGCTTCTGCCCTTGCGACCTCTATGGCACTCGATTGTTCCATGTGGAACGGGGGATTTTTAGACGCCGTTTGTGACTGCGCCAGATGTGAGAAGAAGGATTGAGGAGGAAGGCGTGATGCGGATGGGACGCGTTGGGGACGCGTGGCCTAAGCTAGGCTCTTTTGGGATTAGTGAATGACATCTGGGTAGGTGCAGCACAAGACGTCTTCGGGAATGAGGGGATGAGGTTGTACGGAATTGATGAAGTGAGCTAGATCTTACCAAATGCGAGATAACCAACTACAACTGTTGTGAATCAGACCTCCTGCCACAGCCCTACAGCACCTGCAGGGAGGGTACCCTTCTCCAGAATCCAATAGCCCTCCGACCTCTGGTCCGTCTCACCCCGCAACTCTGTCGCCAGAGGTAGCAGCCTCAAAATCTTCTCCTCCGTCACTAGCAGACACGCGCTCCTCTTCTCCGTGCACAGCCTGCATGTCGCTTCCTCCACTTCGTTCTTTGGCCACTGGGGTGACTCGTCGTCCGCGACTGTACGGACACAGCGGTTGACGATTTCCCAGCTCCAGAAAATCTCCTTATTGTCTGCGTAGGATAGCGTAGCTTCTACGGCAGCGGTTATGGGTTTTGGTAGTCCGAGTTCTGGCAGGAAGACAGATAGCATATCAGAAAGTTTGGAAGACTTAGGGTTGCGGGTCTTAATCGCCATGGACCGGAAAAGCGAGACCTTCGTGGCCCTACTTTTGCGCTTGCGCTCGCTCTCGCGTTGAACTCCGCTTCGGAATGACCCGTCAGCGACGCGAAAGCTTTTCTTTTATTGTCTTCTACGACGACCCCAGTTTCTTGAACGCTATCATTTGCCTGATAGGTAGGCGTGGTAGGACTTGACGTATTGTCCAGTCGTCTCCGCTTACGGCGGTTGGAAGGTCCTGCTTCTGCGTCCGGATATGGGGACGCAAAATCTGGGGACGCAGCATCTATGGACGCAACATCTGTGGACGCAACATCTGTCACATGCACCACCGCTTCTACAGTGCCCATCCGCCGCTTGAGTTTCTCCATTTGTTCTTTCATCTCTCGTATTTCAAGGATCACCTGCCGCATTTCATCCTCCATTTGTTCGACCTTCCCTTGTAGTGCAGACATCGCATGTACACTCTTTTCCAGGGCAAGTATCCTGACCTTGAGCAACTGTCTGGTCTCCTTGGAGTAAGACATGGCCTCGTCTCTGAACGGGGTCGATTGTTTCGGAGTGTTGACTTCGTCCGCAGGGTCGAGAGATCCATGACTTCGGGGACTATGCTTTGATCGAAAGGGCACCACAGCATCCATGACACTGGGTTGTTGTTGAGTTTTTGTTGGGACACCGTGGGAATCCATGACACTAGGTACCGGTTTGGCACGAACAACGACAGCGTCGGTGTCTGGATCCTCACTTTCTCGGGTTACGTCTTGGGGATATGGAGTTGATGGATCTTCTGTCTCAGCGATAACAGGCCGAGATTTTAACTTTGCAGCCCATGATTCTATGACAGAGAGAATCACTTGTCTCAGCGATTGTGAAAGCCCAAAAAAGTTGAGTTCCAGCCTCTCTATCTTCTCGCCATGTGCCTTCGTGTGTTTTTTTACTTCCGTAAGGTAGCCTGGTATGACTTGATCGACTTTCCCCTTTGTCCCCTTAAGCACATGTATTATTTTTGAGATATCTTGCTCGCTCTTTGCAATCCGGGCTTGAGCAGCTCCCATATGCTGCACGAAGGCCTGGATCACTTGTCGGTCTTGTTCGGAGAATGTTGGCTTGGCCTGAATGTGTCTGACCACCCCTTCAAGAATACGTATACGTCGAAGTTGCTCGTTCAAATCGTTACGTAACTCTACTAATTTGGCCCAAGACGAAGAGGGTGGAGGAACTATCGCATCTGTCAGCTGCCTGGCCGGTGGTTGAAGCCCCTGAGCTTGTTGCACGTCGGGGGGCCGGCTCGTAGGAATGAGCTTCTTGCTCATCATCTCCTCTACTAACTTCGCCGCCAATACCTCAAGATTTGGGCCGTCATCTTTGCCCTTCGAGCCCACCTCAAGATTTGCGCCGCCGTCCTCATCAGACTTGTCAACAATCAAGCCAATCAAGCCGATCTAACCAAATTTAGTAACATCTTAACCTACACGAGCTAGTAAATTACCATATTAGGCTAGACCGGCTTGATTGGCTTGATTGTTGACAAGTCTGGTCCTCATGCTTCGAGCGATCGATCCCTTGGCGCGTCTGGTGCCTGGATGACTCCGGCCGCCCCGCAGTGGAGCTTCCAGTCTCGTTGCTCTGTTTCGACTGGTCGCCTCCAACTGATATCGTGAGATAGCCGTCAGAGGTTGCACTGACAGATTCTCGTGCTCGTGGGCCTGGTGAGGAGGATGTCATAGATTGGAGCGCGGGTGGATCAGTCCCGGTGGGCACTTTAGTGCTGTAGACAGTGTAAAGTGCTGCAATTATACTCAGGCTGAGCCCATAAACCAAGATTCTGAAGAGGGTACGAGTATTAAAAAATGTCATGGGTACTCGACAAGAAGAATAGATTCGGAAAGATTGAATAATAGTGACGGCGGCTTCACGAAGCTTTTGAAGCTCCAAATTTGAATAATAGTGACGAAAAGCTACCACTAAGGATCAAAGCTATTTATGCACTGTGCAGGCAGCGATAAATACGCGCACATTTACCAATATTTGGGCTTCGCTTACCAATTCAGCCCTGGGACCCTAACTTAGCGTACCCTAGAAAACCTACCGTTTATATGGCCGACTCATCCATTCCAGATTCCTGTCTAGTCATTCTTGTACCGTTCCCGTCAAGTGAATGGGCACGTGTTAAAAATCCTACTAACGCCTACGGTAAAGTTCCCTGAATCGCAGCCACTACAACATTTGCATGACAACCCATGCGAAGGACATCGTTCTTCAATAGATGCATTCAATACAAACTTCAAGAATAGAACATATAAAGCGAACGGCGGGAGAGAACGAGCGAGCGTCTCGTCAGAGGAGAGCATGCGATACCGGCCGAAGGTTGTAATGTGAGCAATAACGAAAATTTTCGGCAGTTAAGACACTGTCAGTAAACCCCGGATTTATATAGCCGTTGGGAGTTCAATTTACCGGAGTTGCAGTAGGTTTTCCTTGATACTGGGTTTTTGACCCACTAAATCTGGTTCTCATCTATGGTCCCTACGTCTCAACAACAAGTGCGTATCCTGACAGGGTGTCTTTTATCGTCGACATCTGAAGAAAGAATTTCTTTCAGTTCCCAGCACGGAAAAGCCATGTGACTCGTGAGGTTAGGCAGCACCATTGGGCACCTCAAAGTCGGCCTCGATCATGAGCCGTTCTCCCGCGTAAAGCTGAAAGCTGGCTCTACATAACTACCTTCGCAAGCAAACTTCGGCTCTTGTATTATCTATCAGGTATACTTATCACCTTTTCCCACTACAAAAAACACCTAGCCTTTATAGCCGACTTCTACCTTTACGCGATAGCCGTTGCCCACTGACCTTGGTCTCCGCTCCCGCACCAACAAAAGATTTTACCTCTGGTGCCTAGATTTTCCAGCCACCCCGCAGTAAAAAATTTATTGTTCTTATTAACAGTACACTCGCGATTCGTCTGCGCACGCACACACGCCTATAAGTCCCTACTACTCGATAGAGAACCTCTTCACTTCTTCACACCACTCTCTGCCACAGAACAAAAGATTTCAGACCTCCGACTCCTGACTCACCTCTGAAGTAATTAAAAACTACCGGAACACAACCGAAATAGCACAGACAACTGGTTTTCTCGTCATCTCAGACACCCACGGCAAGTGGCCGTATGCGGAAGAAACATCTCCCAAGGTCGACGTTCTTTTACACTGTTGGGATCTGACGCAGTTTGGAGGCCTCCCGAGCTTCAAGCGCGCAATGGAGAACATCAAATCAACAGACGCTGAACTAAAGCTTGTGATTGCGGGAAATCACGATCTTGAATTGGACGAAGATTGGGTTCGGCGGAATATCGAGGAATCAGATGTAGAGCAAAAAATGGAAGAGGTGGAGGAGAGCAGGTGCTGTGTCGAATACATAAAGAGCCTAAAAGACTTCGGCGTCCACTACCTCGAAGAAGGCGTACACAACTTCACCCTCAAAACGGGACGTTCCATTTCGATATATGCTTCGCCATACACACCGGAATTTCACGGCTACGCGTTTTCGTACGCAGAAGATGAGGACCGCTTCAATGATGGACCGCATCAAATACCCGCTGGAGTTGATATCGTCATAACGCATGGCCCACCTCAAATGACTTGCAGCTATCGAGCTTCTCTCTGTATCGATAAACTCAAGGACGGACAGCATTTTGGTTGTGTAAAGCTTTCCTAGGCGATCGCGCGAACCCGACCGCAGCTACATTGCTTTGGGCACGTTCACGAGGGACACGGTATTGTGAGAGTCGGGTGGGATCCTTCGAACGAGCATGACCCGAGCTTTGAAGAAATTGAGACGGGTTCCGTATATCTCGTTAAAGGTCAGAAAGAAACGATGATACTTAATGCCGCTATCAGCAAGGAGGGTGACAAAGGCATCTTGGTGGACATGAATCTGAGTGGCTGAATCAGCTCAGGCAAAACTGGGGTTGCGGATTTTACCTTTGCACGTACAGTCAAATCTGGCCTTGAACAAAGCCTGTTTTTATTGCTGAATACGAATATGTTCAAGACGAGATCATTTTATTATTTAAATTAAATTTTGTTCTTAACTTCTATTTAATCTGTGCGGTTTAAAACGCTTAGACAATTTGCTTGAGGCCAGGATTAACTCTCCAGGCTTCAAAACGCGTGCCACAAGGCAGCAGTGCAGTGGTGATGATGTGGTTTAACGTGAAGTTTGGTGTTGAGGTGTTAAGGGATGGAGCCGTGGTTCGCGGCGAAGATGGTGGTAGGATCTATCAGGTTCGAAAATCCGGGAAAACCTTGGCAAAACCTTACAGTGACCGTGCACGCCGTGCACACCTTCGGGCCGTGCACGCCTTGGCGACCTGCTGCACATCTCAAAAATGAGGCTATAGAGCCACGTATAATAGCTATTATCGCGAGAATTTTTATTATAATAGTCTACTAAGTTCTATAGTGCTTACCCTACTCTTATTTCTTATTTAGTTTTATTTTACGGCCGCTGCGTGTAGTAATTAGTAGAGGTGCTAGTAACAGCGACGCCTTAATAATAACATAAGCAGCACTACGCGCACGCTATTTTTTAGTTATAAGCTTTATAAAAGGCTTATTTAAGGCCTTACGCTTGCCTATTTTAAGTATTTATATAAATTTAGTAGCGTCGCGCTCTTATTTTTTCTATTATTTCTTAGCGTTATTAGTAGCCTTTTTCCTTACTTTCTCTTCCCTTACCTTCTCTTGTTCTACACGCCTTTGCTACTTATCCCGCTTATCTTAAAGCTTCTTCTAGGCTTTTAGCTCCTTTTAATAAGCTTTATCTACCTTCTCTTATAGATTTTGCTCCTTATTAGCCTTATAGCGCTCCTTAGCTTGGCGGATCTTATAAGGGGACTAAAGAATAGCTATACTATAAAACTCCTTATAATACTACAGGTTAAGCCTCCTTTGCTTATTTTTAAAGAGCTTAAGCTTTCTAATTACGTTGCGTAGGCCTTCGTTTTCAAGCTGTACAAGCTGTGTATGGGCAGAGAGATAGGAGATAGTACGCCTTAACTATTACACCTCCTCTACGTCCTAATTCTCCACCACCTAGGCCAGTATTTGGATAGCTTGCTTCTAGTTATCTACTATAATTAGTGAAGGTGTACGAGGCAGTCGCCTGCGCTTATTCTAGAATCTATTAATAATTATAGCTACGTTTAGTAGCGATAGGCCCGTGACTTCGAAGGCCTTAAGGATAAGGCTTAGGGTAAAGGTTCTTATCTAGAACTTATAGAATAGGCGGAAGAAGTCGCGCTTCTTTACACCTACTAGGCCTTAAGTACTATAAAGGTGTTTAGTGAACTAGTTTGTGTAGCTTGTACCTAAAGGTAAGAAGAGTGCTACATCGAGCGGCTGTAGCGTGTGGGTACTGTGAGGAGGGAACACTAGTAGTAGTATCCTATTCCTATCGCAGTACTTAATAAAGGACCAGGTTATATGCGAGCCGTGGCCATCTACTATAAGTAGTCGCTAACTTCTGCGTGCCTTCTCTTGAGTGTAGCGATTAAAGACCTGTTCTAGCTACGCAAGGCCAACCTCGTCGTTTGTCTAGCCTAAGGGCGTTATAGTAATAAACACTAAGTGCTTTTCTGCGTCTATATCCTCCACCCAGGACGATTGTATCTCGTTGGGAGCGCCTGGATAGATGACGCCTGGAGGCAGTGCCAAACCATTAGCGTAGACGCTTACAAGTATCAACACCTACTGCCTATTGCCCTCTTGCATAGGCTGGCGCCTTGTTTTTGACTCTATAAAAGCCCTACTAAACACTTGTTTAGTGCGCCTATTAAGTACTCTAATCGCGAAGCCCTTCTTATCTATATTATATATGTGCCGTAGCTTAATTAAGTATTTGGTAATCTTAGAGTGCACAAGCTTAAAGTATTATATATACTTCTCGCTGCTATCGGCGTGGAGGCGCTGCGCATTAATAGCGTTAGCCCATTTATATAGGAGCTAGTCGCGGTGATGGTCAAGGAAGCGAGTAACCCACGAGTCGGAGACCCTCTCTACAGCCAATTCAGAAGCCATATTTTATACTATCTGCCTTGTAGGAGGTAGGCCTCGCTTAGTAAGCTTAACTATAAACTTACAAAGCTCTCGCTCTTATGTAGGGTAGAGTTTAAGTAGTTATTAATTAGCGTTAGCACGCGACGCGATAACGCGTTAGTAATATTATAATAAAGTTATGCAGCATATATTATGTTTTTTTATAATTACTTAGTATAAAAGTTTGCCTTTTATATCTACTATATCTACCTCTTTAAGCGCTTCTTCTAACGGCATTGTGGTGTTAAGTTATGTAGTTAAGGAGTATAGTAGATTTTTGGTAAGGGTGTGCACGACCCGAAAGTGTGCACGGCGTGCACGGTTACTGTATTCTTTTTCGCGCGCGCGCCAATTTGTATAGGAAATTTAAACACTAACGGTTACTGCTAGGTCATTGTCAGTGTACCTTCTAGCAAAGTGAGGCTGTAGAGTTACGTAACAACGTCTATACTAACTATTTTCTTAGTGTTGCAGACGTTCTGGCATGCTCGTGGCCATGTACGCAGCTGTTAGCATCCCGACGCGTCCTCGCTAACGACGCGACCTCACACCGCCACAGTCTCCTATTATGATTCTGGAAATACCTGCTCGACCCACAAATATTAGTCAGTCATCCGATCTAGCTTCGGGTGGGGTAATTTGGCAACCTCACCCCAACAACGTTATCCTCCAACGTTGCCCCCATGAACAATATGCCTCATACTCCTGGGAGACCTACTGGGCATAGATTGCAGCCCTCGGTGCTG